>JAKOGI010002097.1:0-27500 GCA_029747015.1 Carnegiea gigantea
TATATATATATATATATATATATATATATATATATTCACTAGCTATTAAGTCTCGATATATTCTAGGTAGGAAGTAGGAATGCAAGGTGTTCAGCCTAGGTGATGATATATTGTAAAACAAGAATTGGGTCTTCTGTCAAAGCAATGATAATGATAATTGTGCTATGTTTTGTTGTAATATGTTTATTAGGACAATATTTAAGAAGGTGGATCCACATATAACTCAGCAGTTAGTAGCTTATAATGTTTTCTGTTTATAAACATGTGTTACTTTTGTGGAAACAAAAATGCTACAATATTATAACTTTTTATTCAAAACATTGTTTGGCAACCTGTTGCCTGGCTATTGTAAGTTGGATTACAGATATATATATATATTATATATATATATATATATATATATATATTATATATATTATATATATATTATATATATATATATATATATTCACTAGCTATTAAGTCTCAATATATTCTAGGTAGGAAGTGGGAATGCAAGATGTTCAGCCTAGGTGATGATATATTGTAAAACAAGAATTGGGTCTTCTGTCAAAGCAATGATAATGATAATTGTGCTATGTTTTGTTGTAATATGTTTATTAGGACAATATTTAAGAAGGTGGATCCACATATAACTCAGCAGTTAGTAGCTTATAATGTTTTCTGTTTATAAACATGTGTTACTTTTGTGGAAGCAAAAATGCTACAATATTATAACTTTTTATTCAAAACATTGTTTGGCAACCTGTTGCCTGGCTATTGTAAGTTGGATTACAGTTTTACTAATTATTGTCCTTTGACGATAATTGTACATAAATGTCTTAATCTATTCTCTCACATTATTTTCTCAATAATATCCTTAATTAACTTTTAAATGGAGAGGTAAATTTCACCAAAGGAATAATTAAAACTAATTATGTCAACCACAATTGATGCTCGGAAAACTCAGAATTTGCCATCTCCAGCAAACCTTCCCCCTAGCCTCTACAACACAATCAACGCCCACTTAAAGCAAGAATCGGGCAAGAAAAACATTAGAATTTAAGGACAGGAAAATTTTAAGATATAGAAGTGAAGAGTCTGTTTGGTCAGTAAAAAAGGGTTGGGGACTTGAAATGTCAGATTTCAAGTTTCACTGCCTAGTGTTTGGTGAGGAATTTAGGGTCTGTTTGAATGAGGAGTAGCGGGAGTAAAGTAGAGTAAGGGAGGGTGAGTACTCCCATTTACTCTTATTTGAAAGTAAGAAAAGGAGAGTAAGGAGTAAATAAAAGCAACTCTTACTCCCCTTTACTCATCTTAACCCTCTATTTTCTTACTCTCTAAAATAGATCGTAAATGGAGGAGCAAAGAGGTGTAAGGAGGTGAATTTTACATCTTTGCTCCCATGAAATCTAAATATAATCTATTTAAATCTACTTATTGAGGGCATATATGTCAATTTTTTCATTTAATCTTATTTACTCTCTTATTCTTCCAAACAAGGGTAAGTCTTTACTCTCCTTAAACGCTAAATAAGAGTAAGCAACGTACTCTTATTTACTCATCCTTTCTCTTACTTCTCTTACTCTTAGTTACTCTTACTCTCTAACTCATTCTCCACGCAAACAGACATTTAGGGAACTGAACTTGATACCTGAGGGTATTAAGTTCCTCTCTAAACAAAATTTATACCATACACTTGGGAACATATGCTCTTAGAAGACACATCAGTAAATAAATAATAAAAAATAGAACATATAATAAATACATCCAAAATATATATATATAAATAGGATGTAAGAGTACTTACTCTTGGGTGTACCTAATAATTTGCCTCCTCTAAATCCCTGAAACTCGAACTCCCTCCTTATGGACAAAGTCTATATCATACTCCAAAGGGTATATACTTCCACAAGTCATGTCAGTACCACATATTAAAAATTGTCTATATGACAAATACATACTAGACAAATATATATACGTAACAAGTGGAAGTACACACTTCTAGGTGTACGATATACATTACCCTGTCTTAGGTGTAACTCTCTTATTTCTTATAAGGTCAGAATTACCCAAATCTATATCGATTTTGCAATGATAAAATGAATTTTATTATCATTTTATTTTTATTTATCACCCCTTCTTAATTGTGAGATTGAACAATTACTTAATGGTACTTTCAATGTGTCATATAATTATTCAAAAAGTGAATTCTAAGGCAACGCGCGAGTCTTAACTAGTTTTTAATACTTATAATAAATATTAAAATTACATATTAGTTTTTATGTCAATTTTTTTAGAAATCCATGTAAAATCTTAGAGATATATATATATATATATATATATATATATATATATATATATATATATATATATATATATGTATATATATATATATATATATATATATATATGTATGTATGTATGTATGTATGTATGTACTATGTATTTGTACACACACACACACACACACACACACACACACACACACATATTAATTACAAGTGTAAAATAAATCATGAAGATGCTAAGCAACTATTCCCACAAGAGCATGCACGACTATATTGTCTCATAAAATAGCCCTAGCAGATGAAGAAAAACATAAATTTTAATAGGACGCTGTAATAGAGTGCCCAAATTTGGAACACTGATCTCTTATAGTGTTTGCCTCCCTAAAACTATAGGTGATGAGTAGTTGGATACCTTAAGTCTGCCAGATGTGAATAACTTCAATAATATTAGATATTTTCCAATGAATGTGGATGTTCTCTTTTAGTGCTTGAATCCCTAACTTTTTAACACCTTCAACAGCTATGTTTTTGAGGCCAACTTAAGTTGATAACTGTAGTCCACCACATAATGCTCTAGCTTTTGCTACTATATATAATAAATCTATCACTATAGTGGGTTGCTCCAGCCTTAATACATCTGCCCTCTAGTCTCCAATGATAAAGCCTCCTGCTGTTGATAAGTTGATAAAAGATCTTTTAAGTTTGATGAATCCTGGTGGTGAGGGATGCCACGTCATTAGGTAGTTTCAAGGTGGTAGAGGAAGAAAAAGATCCCCTAAAAATGATGATCGGCTAGCATGCAATCTTGAATTCTCCATTCTGCACTTGCCTTTTCTATGCGAATTAGGCATTCCTAGTCTTTCAAATACTCAATAGGAGACATAAGAATTGTTACTTCAATTTCGTCTTATGGGAGGTATGTATCCTATTTAGGCATTGCAAAAGATCATAGCATTCTAGAAGAGAAAAATTAGATGGATGCCAGTAATGCTTTGTTGCTAGATCCCAACCTTTTTAACCATTTGACAATCTTTAAATAGATATTCTGTATACTCAATATCTTTGAGACATGGGGGCAAGATAGGTTGATATTGAACCCCCTTCTTAGCAGAGTACCCCTCATAGATAAGGCTTTATGACAAAATAGTCAAAGAAATATTTTGATTTCTAGCATAATATCAACATTCCAAATCCAATTATATGACCATGTTGATAAGTCATGCTATTGAAAGCCATCAACTATCCATGTAGCTAAATTCATTGTGAAATTACCTGAGCGATTCAAACCCCAGTAGAAGGAGTCATTTGTTTCATTGACGGGTATGGTAATGCCCTAATTTTTTTGTATAAGGGGATGATTATTGAAGAGTTGTCTTACCTTTTGTATATCCCATTCTGAGTTTTGACAGATGAATTCATAACATTTAGCTTCAGGGTGAGAAACATAATCTTCTGCCACTCCTAGAATTCTAACTTAATTATTATTTTCAACCTAATTATCAAACCAAAAAGAGATCTCATTTCCTCTTCCCACTTTCTAAATAATTCCCTTTTTACAAGATCCTTGTATTTTAATATGCTTTTCCAAACGGGTGAGTCTGTGTTTCTTAGTTTATAGCCAAACAAATATGTTTTTTGTAGGTAGTTGACTCCTATAGATTGAGCCTAGAGGCTAGGTACATTAGTAAGAATTTTCCAGGCCAATTTGTATTAAAAAACCTTATTAATTGCTTTTGTTTTCCGCAATGCTAACCCTCCTCTATTTTTGGGTATGTAGACCTTTTCTTATGCTATAAACCTTAATCCTTTCTCCATGTTGGACTTCTTTTCGAAGAATTTCTTTAGTATTTTTTAAATAGCTACTAGTATTTTGTGGTAAATCAAAACATAACATTGTGTGTGCATGGAGTGATTCTAAATTAGACTGAATTAGAACTATTTTACATGCTTTGGATGAACAGTTTTTTCATCCTTCTAACTTTGTTGTTGCTTTGTTAACAATTTCTAGAAAAGTTGAGTTAGAAGGATGATATTGGAAAACAGGGCACTCCAGATATATGCCTAAAAACGCTCTATACGGAATATGAAATGCTGGTATCACTAGCTGCTTTTGCATATTGGTGGCATCATGTGAGACAGTCAATACAGATTTATGATAATTCACTATTTGTCCTGAAGTTGGAAAGAAGTCGAGGTTTCTTTTGAGTTTACTACAACTTTCTAAATTAGCTTTACAAAATGTAGACAATTGTTGGTAAAAGTAGGCACAGATTTGAAAGCCGTTGGATAAATATTAACTCCTACTCCATATTTTGGTTAATTAGCTTCTATTAAAAGTGTGTGGTTTAGGACTTACATACATGAAATAAATATATTGGGGCAGAGAGGGTCCCCCTGTTTAATACCTTGCTTCGGTGTGAAAAGGCCATTAGGTTCATCATTGAGTATAATTGAGTATGAAACTAGGAAATACATTCTTTAATCCATGAGTTCCAAGTGGGTGTTCCTGAAGGCGCTTAAATATAAAATCCCCTTCGATTTTGTCGTTCACATTTTCATATCTAATTTAATAGCTGTTCAAGCGGTCTTGGTTTTAAGATTCTTAAATTTATGCATAATTTTATGCGTTAATAACGTTGTTATGAATAGATCTACGAGGGACAAAGGCACATTGGAACGGTGAAATTAGATGGTTAAGAAAGGGTCTCAACCTATTAACTAAAACTTTTGATATAATTTTATAAATCATGGATTAGAGACTAATGGGTCTGTAATGACTGGTATGTGAAGGACTAGCCATTTTAGTGATAAGAGCAATCAAGGTATGATTAATTTCTTTAAGAAATTTTCATTTGTGAAGAATTTGAGAATTCAATTAAACAATTCCTTCTTAGTGAGATGCCAACAATTATTAAAGAAGTTTGCACCAAAACTAGAAGGTCATAGTGTCTTATTAGGGCCTATACTAAAGGACATTTTCAACCTCTTGCAGATTTAGAAGTTTGATAAGATCATTGTTATGAAGGTCTGAAATTAGTCTCGGTAAACCTAAGTTCAGTAGTATTCTGGTAGTGTTATGTGTGAATTTGAATCTCCATACAATCTGAAATGAATTTCTTAGTAATCATTTTATGGTCGTCAATCAAAATACCAGCATTATCTCGTAACTTCATAACTAATTTTCTCTTTCTTCCAGAATTGACCTTATTTTGAAAGAACTTAGAATACCTATCACCATTTACTAACCATTCTTTCCATACTAACTTCTCCCAATGTTTCTAGTTAAGTAGCATCACTTTCTCTCATTGTTTCAAAATTTGTTGCATCCACGAATTATCTATGACTATTTGGATTAACTATTAGTCTTTACTGCACATATTCTATTTTTCGCGCAATCTAGGTGAGTTTATCATTGAAATGCCCAAGGTTTCTGTTTGACCAATCTTTGACATCATGATTACAATTTTCATATGATTTTGCACATATTAGTTCCTTTGTGGTTACATCGCCAATTCCTAGAGATGATAGTATCAACACCTTGGCACTTAGTCAAGGAATTTTGGAAGGGAAATGGAAAAGCCTTGGCTTTTGGTAAGTAGGTTTAGATTGATATAATAACAGGCAACAAAAGCTACCACGTGTTTCAAAAGCATTGGAGTACAGGGTACTCCAATCTTTTTGAATTATAGTTCTATTCAATCTCTTGTAGATAAGGTAAGTGTGAATCCCTTTTTTTCCAACTGAATAAGCAACCCAAAACATGACACATTCAGCGTTGATGATAGATAGAAGGTTATTTAATTGATAGAATCTTATGGAGGCAAGACATTGGCCTTCTAATTTTTCATTAGAACAAGATTTCATTGAGGTCTCCCCTAAAGTCTATAACATTATTTAGGTCAATTAAATTATTCCAAAAGTCATCTTTCTCTCCATATTGTGCCAATGCATAGATTCTTGAAATGATAGAATTTTATGCCTTATTTAGATCATGAGTTAACATATGAATAGTTCGAGGTTCTTTTATTAAAACTGATGCAAGGATATTACCATTAATTCAAAAAACTACCATACCCCCAGGGTGGGTAACTGGTGACACTAAGTCAAAATGCCAAATCTCATTGCAGGGGAATCTTTATTATATTTGATTCATTAACAATAATTTCTAAGAAAAAAAGTATATTAGGCTTTTATGTTCTCGTTAAGAAGTTAACTGCTTGTAAAACATACATTTTTGTAATACCTTCGACATTCCAGCTTATAACTTTCATGAAAAAAAGCAAATTGTACCAACCCCCTCTAATGAGTATCTGGAGTGATGTGAAATCATTAATGATTCAAGTCTTTCCAATAACCTGCATAAAACATTCTAGGAGCATGATTGGGTATTCCGAAGCCTTGAAATGCTAGGCCTCGGGAAAATCCTAGAAGGAATTTCCACATTCCTCCTTATTAAATGGCTAAATAGGTCCTTCAAGCAAATGAAATAAAAAATATACAAATATGATTGTAAAAAACCAAATAGAAATGAACATAATTTGAGTCCAAGTCAATATGCTAACATTGACTCTCGACATAAGGCACAGGAGTGGATTAATATGTATCTTTATTAGGCTAGAAGGAATGTAATGATAGCCACAAGCAAATGATTTGTTGTTAAAAAATGTCGTATAATATTTATCCAAGATATTGCTCTTTTAATCGACAAATTAACAAATTTAATAATAAATTTTAGCATCAAAGACAAAAGACCAAACTCTAAAAGGGTAGTTCTATAGAGTGGCCTCAGAAATGGAGATACAAATCACCTTCTTTCACATGAGATAAGGAGGGGAGACTACCTTACAATACCAAACAAAAGAGTAGACTAGCAAACAATGATGTTAAGGTGAACTTGTAGAGAAAGCAAAGAAAAAGAAACCAAACCTGGACAAAGAGTCCATGGAGACCATAATATGAAGGGTGAACCATACGACTGATGCATACACTAAATCATGACTTAAATTAAGAGAATAATTGTAAAGTACATAGTTCCTTTAATATTATTAACCTTGTTATAGAATAAGAGAATACTTTCTAGTTCAAGTACAATCATATGAAGCAGGACATTCTTGACAAAAATAATACAATGAGCTTTCTGAACGTTCAGAATAGCATCATAAAGATTGGCCATGGAAGTCACAATCACTAGAGGAATGAAAGATGAAAAGAAGTTAAAGAATAATTATCCAATATGCAAAGATCAAACTTAAACTGAGTGTCCAGGTCAAAGACAAGCTTAGTAGAGACACAACAACCATCAAGCACTGTAGAGTTGGTCCAAAAGGTGCTTTCCAAGGACGACAATAACCCAGGCATAATGAAGCCCATCACAAAGTTTTATAAATAATGCATTGGCAGTAGCATCTATACTATATCTATAGAATAAGGAAGATCTCCTACACAGTGAATAAATATACCACACATCCAAAATATCTCAAAAGGAGTTAAAACCGATAACCAACAAGTGGCCTGAGCTATTTACATCTATCGTACAATTAGAGCTAGTAGAGATATGTGAAATCATGAACAAGAAGAAGCACACAGACTCTAAACATGAAGTCAGTGACCCACAAGTGACAATAAGCTTACAAAGGAGGGTAATTAAACCTCTGTTACTCATATCATTCAGCAAGAACAAAGTGTGAAGAAACATGATAGTCACAACCTTCACTTGTCTCAAAACAATAGGTGCAATAATAAGCTGATAACTACATAGATAAGTCCATGTAAACCAAAAGGTCATAATCGAAGATGAAATAATCTTTCTAGATGCAGTAAGATTGTAATTTGTCTGAGGTAAGGTCATAAGCCTAATGCACCAAACTAAAGAGCTATAATCAAAACCATTGACACAGGCACTCAGCTATGTAACATGAGGCAATCAGCTAACAGAATATCATCCAATTGTCTATAGTAGCATCATAAGTTAGAACCATATCTATATTCAACCAGATGACTTATTTGTACCAAATATGGTACTTTTATTTCATTTTGGTGTTATTTCTATCTTGTAGAGCTCTGCCACTTGGTTGCACATGGCAAGATGTTGTCTGGTTCTAATATCTAAAATGACCTCAAAGGGTGGAGGGAAAAGATGAGGAAGGAAGGTGATGGTAGCTGTAGCTGAGTAAGAAATTTCCTTTTGGAAAACTCATCTCTATTCTCAATGTACTCTCTCTTTAGCTATGTTATCTTGGTGAGGCTAATGCAGTCTGGAGAAATGGATAGTGTAAAACATACAGTGGTGGAGCAATTGAGGGAGAAGGAGCAGTTCTATCTTTGAAGAGGAAAAAATATATCGTTGGATAGACGAGAGGATTTGAAGCAGAAGAGCATCAGGGAAGTTGTGAAAAAGTTGGGGTTAAGGTAAGACAACTAAAATTAAACAATTTAAAGGCTTTTTGGTTGGGTAGATGGTGAAACTATTGATAGTGGATTAAAGTAATTCTCATATCTTAGCTGGCAATAGTAGTTATTGGGGAATTAGAGTATGGCTGATCACCTTTTGTTAAATTATATCTCTATTGATATGCCAAGATGCCAATGATATGAAGATGGGGTAATTGGGGTAACTATGGGAAGGGAAATAAAAACTAGAATGGAATTATGTATTAATGTTTGAGATGATGAAATTGTGATAGATTTGCTGGCAGAAGCATATGTTGGTGGAATGGCGTATGCCTGATTTTGGTAACATGTTATGTCTTGATTAATATCCCAGGATGTGAACGATATAAAGATAGGGCAGAAACTATTTTTAGTTGGGTAATTTTGGGAAGGGAAATGGGAAATACGAAGGAATTATATGGTGATGTTTGATATGAATGAATGGCTCATAGATTAGCTAGAAGGAGCAATTGTTTGTGGATTGTGGTATGTGTGATGTTGATAACCACTTACGAGTCAATTGATTTTCCAGGGTGTGAATGATATAAGGATGAGATAGAAATTTTTTAGGTTTGGATAATTTTGGGAAGGAATGTGAGCAGCATGAAAGAATTATGTATTCGTATTTAATGTGAATGAAAACATTATATATATGTACTGGTAGTAGCAGTTGTTAGTGCACAGTAATATTGCAGCATGTCTGAATTTGTGAACCCAGTATTTCTCGATTGAGATCCCAAGATATGAATGATGTGGATTTTATGTTTTGTTTTAAAACCCTTTTTACTTGCAAGTGCACAAGGTTAATTATAAACAAGTGAGTATAGAGGTGTCGATCCTACGAGGAACAATAGCAATTTCTAATTCAACTTTTCTAATTATAAAGAATAGTTCGAATGAGGAGTTTAATTATCGATATAAATTAAAGGAGCAAAAAGAAGAGTAAAAGTGTCAAGTGGAGAGAATTCAGATGAGAGAATGTTCTAGGATTTCGGATTTCACCCTTAATATAAATATTGAATTGCTAATTCAAATGGGGATTTGATTTGTCTCTTGTCTAACCTAAGCTAAAAGAATTAAGTCATGAATTAAAAAGATGAATTGTAATTGTCAAATAAAATTATTTATCTACTGATTTAGCATGAATTATTTTTTTAGATATAACTCATCTAATTTCTAGTATAAATTATTCAATTTTAACAATTATAATTTTAACTCTATTTGCATAATGTCATATTAGCCTACAAGGTCTAATATTCATTTGAGATAGCAAATTAAACTATTGTAATCAACATGATTAAACAATAGTATTAGAATGCATAAGTAGGTTAAGATCAAGTTTACACTCAAAATTATGCAATCAAAGAGACAAAAATTACCCCAAAAGAAATTAGCAAAAATAATAGTATTATCAAAGATCTATCTTAATCCTAGAAATGAATAGTTTAGCTGACCATAGTTAGTGAAAATACCATGATAATTGCTATATTTCACTATCTATGTCCAAACTTTTGTACTCAATTACAAACTAATGAAGTAAATACTCTCAAATTTGACTCACAAATGAGATGAGAAGAGAAGCGAAAAATAGCCAACAAAGCTTATTTTCTTCTAAACTCTTCAACCCAAATGGTTTTATCTTACAAAATACTCTCTACTCTCTAAGAAAAATAGAATATGAAAGATGAGAGAATAGGAGAAAGAATGGATGATTGATTAAGTGTGTAGATGACTCCAACCCATGACCCCTTTATATAGTGCAAAATCAACCCCTCTTGATGTCTAAAAATTAATGAAAATTAATTTCAATTAATTAGTGGTTGTTACAATATATAAGAGAAGGTTAGTCTTAAGCTAACAATTAATTTTTAATTAATTGCATTTGACTAGGTTAACAATTAGCCATGTGGGAAATAAGAAAAGGAGTGAGCTGCTGCCTGATGGGGTGGCTGTTAGCTGGGCCACAAGGTAGGCCCAGCCGTGGCATGAAGGGAAAAGAAAGGAGGGGCTGGGCGGTGGGCCGCACAGATCCGGCCTACTGGGACAGAGAGAGGAGGGTGAGAGAATGAGGGGAGAATTGATGGGCTACGTGTCAGTGCTGGAGTTGGGCACCGCTGGGCCGAGCAGATGGGCCGCAGTGCACAGGACCCACATGAGCTGTGAGGGAGAGTGAGTGAAGAGAAGATGTAGGCGAACTAGGGGGCTAAGCTGGGTTGTCTCTTTGGGCCGTGGAACTCAGGCCCACTGGCTGGCCTTGTTCTTCTTCCTTTCTTCTTTTGGGCTCAAACTTGGACTCTAGGATTGCATGTATGTTGGAGATCCAAGTAGAATTGAATAATTATGCTCAACTTCTTTTATTTTACTTTCACCTAAAAATCATATAAAATAAACATTATTTACTCATAAAAATATATTTCAAAGACTTAAAAGTAGGTAAAATAAAGGAGAAAATTACATATAAAATATGAATTATCAACTCCCCCACACCAAAACTTTTGCTAGTCCTCGAGCAAAGAATATCATTAATGCATATATTCATTTAAACTATCAAGCAGAATAAGATCAAGGAAGAAAATTAAGTGGTCCAACTATGAATGTCCACTTCACATTACATATTTTAATTCACTACCAACCCACAACTCATTATCAAACACTTCTAATTTCAACTAAGTTAATAGGCTAAAATTCAAACAAATTAAGCGCATAATGGCACCATGTAGTAAACTGTAAGCACAAAACGTCACCCCCACATAACAAAAATTACAAGAGCATCCTTAAAATCAAGTCCCTAATGCAAAGTCACCTTATCAACCCCCTTTTTTTTTTGAGACTCTGAATTTTTCAAAAGTTACTTGATTCCATGTGCTTTCTTGAGTGGATGAAGATGTAAGTAAAGATGACACTCAGAGAAACACTTAGTACATATTCAGGCGATTAAAGATATGGATAAAGATAAAACCTGAACATTGGCACCAAAATCAGAACTTGATTAACTCAATTTATTTTAATTATTGGTTCAGAAGTCAAAGGGGAACTCAATGCTTATCAAATACTCGAGGTGACATTGAAAATGGGGTTTCATCTCAAACTCAAAATTGGCTACATAATGACATTAACACAGCAAAAATCTTGGCCTTCAACTAGTCAAAGCTAGAAATAATCTTTAATGAGCATGGATCATATGAATCAAATCCACATAATAAGAGCAGAACATGCATAATCATAACACTCAAGCTCTTCCCAAAATCAAATTCACCCAAAGATTTTTAAGTTAAAATTTCCTCAATTACCTTCCCCCCACACCCAAACCTTACATTGTCCTTAATGTAAAAAACAATAGGAAAGAGGGAAATGAAGAAAAGAGCAACACAACTTGAGAGTATGAGGAAATCATTTCCATATAAGCCCAACAACCAAACGCCCAATTATACCATCATAAACAAAAGCCAAAAACCAAGTGAAGAATCACACCCAAAAACACAAGTACACCAAAAAGAAGGAAAGAAGGGGGGGAAAAAACAAAAATAAAAATGACTCAAACTCACCTAAAAAGATTGGGTTGCCTCCTAACAAGCGCTAAGTTTTGTGTCTTCAGCCAGGCAAGGTCTCACCCACTAATAATAGTAGACAGGGTCTACTATATTGATGGCTTCAATCAAACCGGGGTTAATATCATAAGTCACAATAGGTTTCAAACGTTGACCATTTACCATAAGAACTCCACCATCTTGAGATCCATAATTTGAACTGCCCCAGAGGGAAACACTTGTTCGACAACAAAAGGACCATCCCATCTAGATCTTAACTTGCCAGGAAATAGCTTAAGCTTAGAGTTAAAAAGCCAAACCTTCTGATTAGATTCAAAAGATTTATGAGAAATTATTTTATCATGAAAAGCTTTGGTTTGGACTTTATAAATCTTAGCATTCTCATAGGCTTCATTACGCAATTCATCTAATTCATTCAATTGAAGCCTACGGTTAGAACCTACTTGTTTCATATCAAAATTAAAAGCTTTAATAACCCCAAAAGAACACTGTTCTAATTCAACTGGCAAATGACAAGCCTTACCAAAAAGAAGCCAGTAAGGAGACATCCCAATGAGAGTCTTAAAAGCAGTACGATAGGCCCAAAGAGCACCATGCAATCTCAAAGACCAGTCTTTTCTATTGGGTCAAACTGTTTTCTTAAGTATAGACTTGATCTCACGATTAGACACCTTAACTTGACCACTAGTCTGAGAATGATAAGGAGTAGCTACTTTATGAATTACAGAATACTTTCTTAGCAAAGCCTCAAATGATCGATGACAGAAATAACTACCTCCATCACTAATAAGAGTTCTAGGGGTACCATATCGACAGAAAATACACTCTTTCACAAACTTAACCACAACCTTATGGTCATTGGTCCTAGTAGGCTGAGCTTCCACCCATTTTGATACATAGTCAACAGCAACCAATATGTATGTGAAGCCAACAGATGGGGGAAAGGGACCCATGAAATCAATGTCCCCTACATCAAATATTTCAACAATCAGAATAGGGGAAAGGGGCATCATATCACGACGGGACAGGGCACTTGTACGTTAACGATGCTCACAAGTAAGATAGAATCAGTGAGAATCTCTAAACAGAGTGAGCCAGAAGAATCCACTTTGTAAGACTTTAGCAGCTGTCCTACGACCTCCAAAGTGACCTCCACAAGCATAAGAGTGACAAAAGGTGAGAATACTATGAATTTTACTCTCGAGGACACATCTACGTACCATTTGGTCAGGGCAATGTTTGAAAGAATAAGGGTCTTCCCAATAGTAATATTTTACCTATGAGAAGAACCTATCTTTCTCTTGTTTGGACAGTGAGGAGGAATCTTCCCAGTTGCAAGGTAGTTCACAATGTGAGCAAACCAAGGGAGAGGGGTATGTGACACAGCAAATAGTTACTCATTAGGAAAATGGTCAGAAAATCCAACTGAGTCATCAGTACACTCAATAAGGATTCTAGACAAGTGGCCTGCAACCGAATTTTCAGAACCTTTCCTATCTTTTATTTCAATATCAAACTCTTGGAGCAACAAAATCCATCTAATGAGTCTTGGTTTAGTATCATTCTTAGCCAACAAGTGTTTTAATGCAGCATGATTAGTAAACACAATCACTTTTGAACACAAAAGGTATGGATGGAATTTATCAAGTGCAAATACAATAGCTAGCAACTCTTTCTCAGTAGTTGAATAATTCTTTTGAGCATCAGTAAGAGTTCAACTAGCATAGTAAATGACATAAGGCATTCTATTCAATCTTTGACCCAGAACAGCCCCAATAGCAAAATCAAATCCATCACACATAATCTCAAATGGCAAAGAAAAATCAGGAGGCTGCACAATTGGGGCTGACACCAATGAAGACCGAAGCTTCTCAAAATCTTTCACACAAGACTCATCAATCACAAGAGAAGCATCTTTAGTGAGGAGATTAGTAAGTAGATGAGCCACTTTACTAAAATCCTTAATAAACCTCCTATAGAAACCAGCATGGTCAAGAAAAGATCTGACTTGCTTCACGGAAGAAGGCACAGGCAGATTAGAAATCAAATCAACCTTGGATTTATCAACCTCAATCCCTTTTTTAGACACTTTGTGACCCAACACAATCCCTTTTTGGACCATGAAGTGACTTTTTTCCCAACTCAAAATAAGATTCACTTCTTCACATCTTTTTAGGACAGTGGCTAGATTAGCAAGGTACACATCAAAGGAAGAACCAAAAACAGAGAAATCATTCATAAACACCTCCACGAAATTATTAATATAACCAATAAACATGGCCATCATGCATCTCTGGAATGTGGAAGGTGCATTACATAACCTAAAAGGCATCCTCCGATAGCCAAAGGTACTTGATGGGTATGTAAATGTCGTTTTCTCTTAGTCCTCAAGATAGACAAGTATTTAATTGTAACCAGAATAACCATCTAAAAAGCAATAAAAACTCTATCTAGCCAATTTTTCCAAAGTTTGATCAATGAATGGGAGGGGAAAATGGCCCTTTCTAGTTACAAAATTTAGCTTTCTATAATCAATACAACTCTCCACCATATGGTTTGTCTAGTGGGAATCAATTCATCTTTATTATTCTTAACCACAATTGTGCTAGATTTCTTAGGGACCACTTGAACCGGACTGACCCATTGACTATCAGAAATAGGGTAGATAATGCTTGCATCTAAAAGCTTTACTACTTTTTTCTAAACAATTTCTTTGATGTGGGGGTTTAGTCTGCATTGCATTTACCTAACAGGTTCAGCATCGTCCTCTAAATGAATTTTATGCATAGAAATTGTAGGACTAATCCCTTTCAAATCAGCTACTAACCACCTAATAGCACCCTTATGATCAGATAAGACACGAATCAACTCTTCCTCTTAATCACAAGATAAAAGAGAAGATATAATAATAGGTAGGGTCTCTTTGGGGCCTAAAAACACATACTTGAGTGAATCAGGAAGAGGTTTCAACTCAAGTCTAGGTAAGGACACAATAGAAGGTGGCATAGGAGAACTAGGCAAATGGGGAAAGGGTTCATAAGTAGACATCCAAGAGGAAGACTCAAGATGATGAGTAAAATTAAGAGTAGAATCCATCTCATCTATTGTACTTCCTAAATCACACATTCTCAAATCCCCATGAGAAATACAGGTTCCGAAGGGATCACTACTCAGAATAGCAGGCAAAGCTTCTTCAATCATTTCATCAATCATATCAACAAAGAAGCATTCAGATTTATCTTCAAACACAGGTTGAGTAGAAACTTTAAAAATATTAAGCCTAACCCTCATGTTCATGACCGAGACATCCATCACTCCAGACCTACAGTTAATGGTAGCATTAGCTGTGGCTAGGAAGGGACGTCCTAAAATAAGAAGGATTTGCTTAGAAGCATGACTGGGGTCCATGTCCAACACAACAAAGTCAACAGGAAAGAATTCTTTATCAATTTACACCAAGACATCATCTATCCGCCCCCCAGGAGTCCTAACTGACCTATCAGCAAGCTGAAGGAGAAGGTTTCAGTTCACCTAATCCCAACTCTAACTAAACAGAATATGGTATCAAATGAACACTAGAACCCAAATCCAAAAGTGCCCTTTCAATTTTATGATTGCCAATATAACATGAGATAGTAGGGACACCAGGATCTTTGAACATAGGTGGAGTGTCACATTTTAAAATCGAGCTCACTTGTTTACTTAAAAGAACCTTTTTAGAGTTGTCATCTTTAGATTTCCTTTTAAAAGTGCACATGTCTTTAAGGAACTTAGCATAAGCAGGAATTTGTCTAATCGCTTCCAAGAGAGGAAGATTGACCTTAACTTGCTTAAAGATTTCTAGGATGTCATCTATTTGCTTGTCTTTCCTAGAAGGAAATGGTGCATCCAAGGCTTGAGGGTAAGGAGCCCTTAGCTTATATGTCATAGAAGAGTCAAACACAGTAGGAGAAGGGGATGGGTCATTCTCTTTTTCAGATTCGAGGTCACTCTCTAAGGTCTTAAGTCTTTCGTTTTTGTCATGTTCCTTCTCACTCACCTTGTTATCTACTTCTTTACCACTCTTAAGAACCATTACAGCTTTCAATTGTTCAAATTGTTGGCCTTTAGGGTTCTGTATGGGATGACTTGTAAGTTTTCCTTCTTTTCTTTTACCTACAGCTATGGCTAGTTGCCCAAGTTAGGTTTCTAACTTAGCTATGGATTGTGAGTAGGAGTCAACAATATGCATTTTAGACTCAATTCCTCAAACTTTAGAATCAACATTTTGCACAACAGAAGTCAAGGTATCAAGGACAGAAATTACCTTGTCAATTTCAAAGCTCTCAGATGGAGTTGGATGGGAAGAAGGAGGAGCATATCTCTAGTTTTGAAAATCAGGAGGGGTAGGTCTACTAGACTGGGCCTGAGAATTCTCAATATTTTGAGACCTCCATGAAAAATTAGGATGATTCCTCTAACCATGGTTATAGGTATTCGAATACGGATTGTTAGAAGGAGGAAATCCTTGGGCAGCATTTACTTGTTTAGCCACACAGTCAAACTTGCTAATACACAGACAGTCAACAGACGCATGCATGGGACTAGCACAAATTGAATACACATCTTGCATAGAAGGGGCATTAGACACTTTGTTCATGCACAATAATTGATTAAATCTCTTAGCTAAAGCATCAACTTTACTAGAAAGGTCAATTGAATGTGGAACCTCATAAATCCCCCCTTTACTTCTTAATTACCTAGGCAAATTAGAATGTGAGGAAGTAGCATGCAGATGTTAATTTTCACTCAAATGTTCAAACAATTCCCAAGCTTTTTCAGGAGTTTTGTAAAAGAAACTACCACCACATGATGTATCAACCATTTGTCTATTATGCTTATCTAAACCAAAGTAAAAACTCTGCACAAGTTGCCACATAGGTACCTCATGGTGAGGACAACTTCGCAACAACTCTTTAAACCTTTCCAAAGTTTCATACAATTGCTCATTTTTATTCTATGAGAAAATGGTTATAGCACGTCTTAAAGCAGTCAGTTTTCCAATAGAAAAAAGCATTTTCAAGAATTCCTTTTGCAATTGATCCTAAGTGGCAATATTTATCCTAGTATCCAACCAAGCTTTAGCTTTATCTTTCAAAGAAAAAGGAAAAAGCCGCAAGCGGAGAGCATCATCAGAGATATTATTCAAGAATACAGTAGAACAAATCTCTAAGAATGCATCAACGTGCTTGAAAGGATTTTCATACTCTATCCCATAAAACAACGGTGATATTTGGATAAGAGAATGTTCAATCTCAAATGGCACCGTAACGGTGGGTATGCGTGTTTTTGTAGATGAGTCATATGTGGAGGGAGTGAAATACTCCTTAAGTTGCCTAGGTGGTGGGGTTTGTTCTTCAGCCATCTTTTTCTTAGATTCCTTTTTCTTAGCTCTTATCTTTCGAAGGGAGCATTCAATTTCAGGATTATATGGTATGAGATCTAAGCAGCGAAGACGGAATACCTACATTGTTGTTTCAGTAGAAGGGTAGCTATGGGGGGAGAAGTCACCCTGGATGGGAGGCCGATACCTGAGGTCGATAAGTTTAAGTATCTAGGCTCGATCATTCAGCAGAATGGGGATATTGACGAAGATATTAACCAGTGACTAAAAGTAGGCTGGCAAAAATGGAAGTATACGTCAGGTGTGCTGTGTGATAAAAGGGTGCCCCTTAGATTGAAAGGCAAAGTCCATCGCATGGTAGTTAGACCGGCTATCCTCCATGGATCGGAATGTTAGCCTCTAAAAAAGGCTCAAGTTTAAAGGCTGATGGTAGTAGAGATGAGGATGATAAGGTGAATGTGTGGTTATACGAGGATAGATAGAATTAGAAATGGAGTTATCAGAGACTGAGTTAAAGTAGCTCCCATCGGAGATAAGATGAGAGAAACAAGACTCCGATGGTTTGGTCATGTGAAGAGGAGGAGTGACGACGCCCCAGTGAGGAGATGTGAGAGAATTAACATCCCCGCAGGCAGAAAAGGGAGGGGACGACCAAAGAAGAGCTTGGACGAGGTGATTAGAGAGGACTTGAAAGTTGTCGATTTGACGGAGGACTTGGCTCAGGATAGGAAGTTGTGGCGGGATAGGATTAAGGTCTTAGACTGCGATGTGGGGGGAGAGTCGACCCCGTAGTTTTCTTCTGGCTGCTGTGGCCCAGTTCTAGTAGTGGTTTTTTTTTCCCCCGTATGTTGTGTTTTATTGCAGGTTGTAAGATCTTCTGAGGAGAGTTCTGGTTTGCTTATAGTTGGGGGTCCAGGTATGTCACCTTCCTCCTATTTCTTGTTCTTTATTTCTTTACTTCAGCAACTGATCATTTATTTATCTCGATCTTCTGTCGCTATAGTATCTTTCTTCTATCAACTTTTTTCATTAAATGTTTTCGGAAAATCTTTCCTCTTTCAAATATTTTCGCAAAACCGTTTTTGTGGGTCTCTTGAAATCAGCCTCTCGACGGGTAGGAATGCCGGTAGGGGTAAGGTTGCCTACAGCTGGATCTCCCCAGACCCCGCGAAAGCGGGACCCACACTGAGAGTTGTTGTTGTTGTTGTACGGTATGAGATCTAAGCACAAAGAATGTCTACCATGTATATACCCACAAACAATCGAAAGAATAGAATGAAATCACCACCACAATAATAATCACCAAATAGAAGAAGAAACGTGAAGAGAGAGATAAGAAGCAAAAAGAAAAGAAAAGTAAAATAAAATAAACAAATAAAAGATCCAAGGGAATGGGAAAACTGAAGAAAATAAAGCAAAATAAAATAATAGAAATAAAAGGGATGGGGAAAAATAAAAGAAAAAAAAGGGAATAAAAGGGAGGGGGATTGTTAGATTAGATATAATAAATAAAATAATAGAAATAAAAGAGTTAGATTAGATTAGATTCGCAAAGGGATAGGAAAAATAGTTAGATTAGAAGGGAATAGGGGATAACAAAAATAAAATAATTAGATTAAAAGGGATTGGGGAAAGAAAAAAAATAACTGAAATAAAAGGGATGGGGATAGAGAAATAAATAAATAAATAAATAAAATTGTTAGATTAGCGAGAATGGGGAACTAAAATAAAAGGAAGAGAAAAAAAATAAAAAATCACTATTCGTTCCCCAGCAATGGCGCCAAAAACCTGACGTGGATTTTATGTTTTGTTTTAAAACCCGTTTTACTTACAAGTGCACAAGGTTAATTATAGATAAGCGAGTATAGGGGTGTCGATCCTACGAGGAACAATAGCAATTTCTAATTTAACTTTTCCAATTATAAAGAATAGTTCGAATGAGGAGTTTAATTATCGATATGAACTAAAGGAGCAAAAAGAAGAGTAAAAGTGTTAAGTAGAGAGAATTTAGATGAGAGAATGTTTTAGGATTTCGGATTTCATCTTTGATATAAATATTGAATTGCTAATTCAAATGGGGATTTCATTTGTCTCTTGTGCAATCTAAGCTACAAGCATTAAGTCATGAATTGAGAAGATGAATTATAATTGTCAAATGAAATTATTTATCTAGTGGTTTAGCATGAATTATTCTTTTTAGATATAACTCATCTAATTTCTAGCATAAATTATTCAATTTTAACCATTATAATTTTAACTCTATTTGTATAATGTCATATTAGCCTATAAGGTCTAATATTCATTTGAGATAGCAAATTGAACTGTTGTAATCAACATGATTAAACAATAGTATTAGAATGCATAAGTAGGTTAAGATCAAGTTTACACTCAAAATTATGCAATCAAAGAGACATAAATTACCCCAAAATAAATTAGCAAAAATAATAGTATTATCAAGGATCCATCCTAATCCTAGAAATGAGTAATTTAGCCAACCATAGTTAGTGAAAATACCATGATAATTGGTATTTCACTACCTATGTCTAAACTTTTGTACTCAATTACAAACTAATGAAGTAAACACTCTTAAATTTGATTCATAAATGAGATGAGAAGAGAAGAGAAAAATAGCCAACAAAGCTTATTTTCTTCGAAACCCCTCAACCGAAATGGTTTTGTCTTATAAAATACTCTCTACTCTTTAAGAAAAATAGAAGCTAGAAGATGAGAGAATAGGAGAAATGATGGATGATTGAATGAGTGTGTAGATGACTCCAACCTATAACCCCTTTATATAGTGCAAAATCAACCCCTCTTAATGCATAAGAGAAGGCTAGTCTTAAGTTAACGATTAATTTTTAATTAATTACATTTAACTAGGTTAACAATTAGCCATGTGAAAAGTAAGAAAAAGAGTGGACTGTGTCTGATGGGGTAGCTGCTAGCTGGGCCACACCGCAGGCCCAGACGTGGGTTAAAAGGAAAAGAAAGAAGGGGCTGGGTAGCTGGGCGCACAGATTCGGCCTACTAGGATAGAGAGAGGAGGGTGAGAGAATGAGGGGAGAATTGATGGGCTACGGGTCAGCGCTGGAGTTGGGCACCGTTGGGCCGAGCAGATGAGCCACAGTGCGCAGGGCCCACACAGGTTGTGAGGGGGAGTGAGTGAAGAGAAGATACAGGCAGACTGGGGGGCTAAGCTGGATTGTCTCTTTAGGCCGTGGAACTCAGGCCCACTGGTTGGCCTTGTTCTTCTTCCTTTCTTCTTTTGGGCTCAAGCTTGGACTCTAGGATTGCATGTATGTTGGAGATCCAAGCAGAATTGAACAATTACGCTCAACTTCTTTTATTTTACTTCCACCTAAAAATCATATAAAATATGCATTATTTACTGCTAAAGATATATTTCAAAGACTTAAAAGTAGGTAAAATAAAGGAGAAAATTACATATAAAATATGAATTATCAATGAATGATGTAAAGATAGGGTACATAGTGTTGTATGTGAAGTAAGTGTTTGGAGTAGACTTTGCTGTGTACTGAAAGCTGTTATTGTTATACTTGTGTAGGTGCTACAGTAATTATAGTGCTGAGCAATTGTGTTTGTGAATTACTCAGAATAGAAGGCACTGTCGATGAGGAGCGTGCAGTAATTGTCAGAGAGGTTTTAGTGTATGTGTGTTGGGGAGGTTACTTGGAGTGTGGAAGGAATGGAGTATTAACATATCGAGGGGGGAGCCGTGATTGTCTATGGGTTAGGTAGAATACGGGGGTTGATGAAGTTGTTAAGTTAGCAGAGGAGATGGTGGGGGAGGCATAAAGGGACGAAGGTTGTGTAATAGCAAGTATAATCGGAGTATGTTAATGTCATTGCATGAGGATGGGGATGTGTGTAAACTGATAAAGGGTAATGATTAATTTGCTTATATGTATGTTGGTGACAAAGAAGAGCAGATGATGCAACTGATGCATGTGACTAAAGCATAGAATGTTGGTTGTGTGAAGGGTAGTTGTGTGAGTGGCGACGATGGAGGTTGTACACAAGTAGAGGATCACAGTATGTAGGAGAATGCCATAAGATCATATGCAGCTATTATGACAAGGTAAGACTGAATATTATGAATGGTATTATTTGTTGATATTGTTAGGTAATTTGCCTGTAGAAAATGCGTGTTAGATGAAAGGAATTGATTAGGTGCTTAATTAATTACAGAGGGTTGATGATGAAACTGGCAGGCAACAATCGATAGGTAGAGAGGAAATGAGGAATGGAGAAGAAGTAGTTGACACAGTTGATGAAGATTCGGACGACTCAGCCACGGAGTCTAAAAGTGACACAGATGGCAAGAAGCGTGTGCGGTCCCCATCTAGAGTTAATTCGAAGGCTTACAAGAGGAGGATGAGCAAGGGACAGAGGTTTTTATCTAAAGATATGTTTAGGTACAGCATTTGGCAGTATGCAGTAGCCATTCAATTTGATTACAAATTGGAAAGAAACTGCAAGCAGCGTATTATGGTGAAGTGCAAAGTGAGAGGTTGTAATTTTTACATTTGTGTTAAGGTCATTTGAAAGTTGATAGGAAGATAGTGAAAGAATTTAAGGGACAGCACCAGCATAGCGTAGGGAGTCAATGTCAGATGGGGAGGGGGGGAAGAACGTTAAGAGCAAAGTTGCTAGGCAACGTGATTGAAGGTCAGATTCGATTGTCTGCTGATTATTCACCAATACAGATAATGAAGGACCTGGAGTTAGAGTTAGGGATAGCACTATCGTATATGCAATCTTAGAGGGCGATGGAGTATGCTCGGTTGTTAGTGATGAGGAAGTTGGTTGACCATTATAAGTTGTTGTTGTGGATGTACGCTGCAATAGTGCAGGAAAATCCAGCTTCAAGGGCGTTTGTGGAGTTGGATGGATATAGGTTCAAGTGTATGTTTGTTGCGATTGATGCATGTCTAAATGGTTTCGTATTGGGATGTCAAAAGATATTGTTTGTTGACGGCACTCATTTGAGTGGCCCATATGAAGGAATCATGCTCGCTGTAGTGGCATTGGATGCAGACAACCATCTATTTGATGTTGCTTATGCCATTGTGGGAGATGAGACCAATGAGGATTGGCTGTGGTTCTTGACTGTGTTACATAAGTGCTTAGGCGGGCTGAAGCCTGTGATAATGTCAAGACAGAAATCAGGGCTTGCTTGCTTCTATGCCACAGGTATTTGGGAAGGTAAACTATGCATATTCTGTAAGGCCTTTGATAGAGAACTCTGTAGGAGAAGTTACGAAGTTAGGAATTAGGCATAATGCATCGAAAGAGCTTGTTAGGAAAATGTTCATGTAGGTTGCATACACACCCACTATGCTAGAGTATAATAGTGCAATAAAGGAACGAAGAAGGTGAAACCTGGAGCTGGCTGAATAGGTAGAGAAGAATGAGCCAGAGCATTGGGCACAATCAAAATTTGAAAAGGAGAGGTGGAAAGTTGAACAATAACCCCATGGAGAGTTGGAATAACTAGTTGCAGAAGTTGAGACCCATGTCAATCTCATGGCAAGTAATTAGACACATTGAGAAGCTTGGTAGGAAATGGAACAAGAGGAAGGTGGAGATGCGAAAACAGGGGAATGGGGTTGGCATAAGGATTAAGAATAAGCTTAGGGGGGAACTTGAAGCTATAGAATCAGTGATTCACATCGAAACATACAATCAGGTCAGAGGTAAATATAGTGCTCAATTGAGCAACAGTCGGCATTTAGTGGTGAATCGCTCTAACAGGGAATGTAGTTGTCATTGGTGGCAAATAACGGGATTCCCATGTAGGCATGCTATGACGGTCATCAAGAGGGAGGCGAGGTGGGTGTATGATTACGTAAGCGTATGCTACAAAGCATCGACGTAGAATACATGCTACATAAAGAATGCCCACCCGATTGAGACGTATGACATGGCGTCTGTGGATGAAAGAACAGGACATGTTGTTGGTGGTGAAGCTTTGGATGATGAGTTCAACAGACGCATTTTACCTCCCATGAATCCTCGAAATCGAGGCAAACCATTATCTAAGATGTGGGAATCACGAAAGCAAGGAGTACAATCGAAGAGGTGTTTGAAATGGGGTAAGGTTGGGTGCTATAAGAACACGCGCAGGAATCCCTATGCGGACTTCAATGCTGACTATGAAGGTGATCTCATAGATGTCGGTGACTTGCTAAGTGGAAGCTACTAATCATGTTTGGGCATAAGTGGCTTTTGTTCTGTATAAGTCGACATCCAGTTGTGTCAATATAAATGGATCATCATTGACTTCCCCTCAGTTGGCCCTGTAGTTGGCGAAGGGGAACTCTGAGGTGGTCATTATGTACTTATTATTGTATAGTTAGTTTTGTGGCCAACATTGTCGTCATTCATGTATGGCATGAGGTGCGACATACGATGTGAACAATATGTTGTAGCAAATCATCAGTGGTTGTTATGTTGTATATCAAGCAGGGGGAATCTATTCCGGGAAGTTGTTGTACTCCTTAAGTGTAATAGGATTGGTGGTCTTGTAACAACTACTGAATGTACTTTATAACTCAGGTAGACGGTGTCATAAACCCGAGATAGGGGAGATAGTGATCAAGGAAATATGCCTGAGTAAGGGAGCAACATTTGCCACTTGTACTATGTGGAGGGAGAAACAAGGGTAACACACATGCTGCTGTAAGGAAGCATAATTGATTGTGTAACTTTAATGAAGAAGTTGAAAAGCCACTCGACATTGGCGGTAATGCATATGGTGCTGTCATAATTCTTGACACTCTTGGAGGTGGGAAACGTACATTGTGTACATGCCAATAATTTACATAAATTGCACAGTATCAAAGCATATGGTTTTTTTTTTATAGTAAAGGTACGAAAAAAAATATGTATGAAAATTTACAAGGGGGCAATTACGTAAGAAGAATTAGTGGTATGGGTTAGAATTTGGTAAATTGTTTTTTACACCAGCAAAAATTATTCTTGACAATATCCTAAGTAGGAGAACAAGAATGAAGTGAACGGTATTATAATTAGTGTGCTTGAAAAATATGGGTATGAGGATTATAAAATTGTGTGCGTATCAAGTGGCAATGCGAAATTCTAATTAGCTTGGGTAAGTTAGGCACGTACACATAAGTGGTGTACTTGTTGTTGATTGTACCATTTAGGTGCATTCAATAGATATGTTTTTGTTAGGAGATGAGGCAAAGTAACTTCAGTTGCATTGATTGCCAATAGGTCCAATGCAACAACCTTTAGTAATTAGTTGTTACTCTTGTCTTTATTGTGCAAAGTTTCCTTTATTTAAACAAATATGAGAGGGTCATTGCTAAAACATTCCACCTTCCTCACAGTCACAGTAAAGGACAAAAAGGTGGAAGTAGTCCTCAGTCTGGGTACATTAATCAGTACTTAGTTCTAGCCTTATGCCAGTGCTGGATCGAGTAGCGCTAATAGTTCTAACGAGGACCAGGATGGCCTTTGTAGTTGTTGCACAATGACGTTTTATTGTAAATGTAGGCTTGAGGCTATCGAAGTAGAGAGCAATGACAACTACCGTAGGCGATATGCTCGCTGTCCAAAGAGGGTATGTTTGAATGTTTATCAATTTGATCTTATACCTTTTAAACTGGCATAGGGTGCTAAACATACTAAACTTAAGAACTACAACATTTGTGCATGAGTGACATGTTTCTTGTGCTTTTGTTTGTGTGTTTGTAGAGTGAGATTGCACTTGGTTTCTTTCAGTTTGTTGACCAATACACCCTAAGGTCGATGAAGGTGATTAATGAACTGGTGGAGGAGCACAACGAGGCTAGAGATAGGCTTCTCCGTGACCACAATGAACAGTATTGGACTGAGCATGAAGATATGAAGATTAAAGATGGGCTGAAGGTGGAGGTGGAAAACCTGAAAAACATGCTCAGTATTTGTCTTATAGTTATCATGGTGTTTGTTGCAATTACTATTTGGGCATGGACTGCATAGTTAGGTGTTGAAAGCTGGAGCTTGTAATGAAAGACATAATTAGGTAAACTAGAATAAGGACATCAATTGGATGCTATGTAATTATGGATGTTTTGTTAGGTAACTGTTTAAGGTTAGTTAGATGTGTTCGGCTTCTGTGTCATTCACATGTGAGGCCAACTTGCTTATGTTTACGGTCGTTTCCGTAATGATGGAAATGGAAGTGTGTTAGGTACTGTAAAATGTTAAAGCACAATGACTATGTATGCACTTCCTTGTAAAACAATCCAACTTTTGGGTGAAATGGTAATCTAAAATGTTTATGTTTAATGACAACATATGTGCTAACCTTGTAAAATGCATACTATAAAAATGTTGTCATAGCAGTATACTTTATACTGTCAAACATACCTCATATGAAGATGACAAATTAAAAAATGTTGGAACTTGAGCGAAACATTCCAAACATTCCTTTGTGATGGACATAACCTGAAAAGTAGTCATGATTCTCCCTGAATATGTGAACCTCAAAGTTGGGTTTTCAGGAGTTACAAACTTGCAAGTAATGTAAAATAACCCGGGTTTGTTTAATAAATGTTTCTGGTTAATGGATATGATAAGAGGATGATCTGTGAAAATGTAGTTAAAATCATGAAGTCTGGCATGTAATGGTGACTTCATTAAATTGCATACATATTAGTTGACAAAAATGGTGTAACACTCGCATTCTTTATTTTTGGTCAAGCTAAGTGTATTGCCTTTTTACGTTAAAAAATCATATTTTTGGTAACTATACAAGTTAAATTATTATTGATGTGCTTATGTGAGTAATAATTTTATTAAAAAGGATATTCTTGTTGCCATTAATATTATTATTATGAGTTCAAAAACATTACGATGATTTTTAATAAGTGTTAATAAGGATTATTAACGGGTACTAAATCAAGTAGGAACCCCAGTACGATTAGCTTCTTAACCTTAGAATTAGTTTCGTTGTTTATTAAATCGAATCTTGACGTATTTGAGATCGAATAATTGACGAACGTTAGTATTAATGTTTGAATTTAGGCTAAAGAGGTACGAAAACTGGGCTGAGTAATGCTAGATGATTGGACTCATTAGAACAACCAAAACAACACAAAGAAAAAGAAAAGGAAAGAGAAATTGGTAAAAGGGGGCCGAAGCCCCTTGTTTCTTTCAGGGGAAAAAAAAAGGCAGGTGGTGTCGATTCGGCCGCTACCTACAGTAGCCCTGCATCTCCTCTACTGCGACACAACCACCAGAAGAGAGAGAGAAGAAAGAGGAGACCATAACGCCAGTGTGCCGGTGACTGGTAGTCGCACCCTTGCCTTGCAACCCCTTTCCGGCAACCACCAGTAACAGCAACGGTAAATGGCTAAGACCAGGTCTATGTCGAGTTGCTTCGGGTCTGAAAGTAGCAGCAAAGAGGGATGAATTTTGGGTCTTTAAGCATCCAAATTCAGCCCCAAAAGCCCCTAAATAGGGTCCTCTAGCATAGATTCCAGGTAGGTGTTTCTCGCCTCCTGAATTAGTATTAATTTCAGAAACGTTCTAGCCTCCAATTGTAATGCATGTCAGTTTTAGGCTAACTGAAGTTATGGGGGTGATTATACATGCTCTGTTCAATTGAATTCAGGTTTAGAAAATGCATGCTCAGGCTGTCCGGATATGGCCCAGAATTGAACTGATTTTATATGCCTATTTGTGCTTATTTTGAACTGCTAAATTCAGGCCTGGATTCTGCGTGTATAGGCTGTCCGAAAATCACTCGAGATTGAGCCAATTCTATGCCTAAAGTGCTGCATAGTTAGTTCAGAAAAGCCTCTTTAGTTGGATAGAATGCATACCCTGTAATTTGGC
>JAKOGI010002097.1:32500-35000 GCA_029747015.1 Carnegiea gigantea
CCACGTTGGAGTTCAACGATGGTATTCCCTAAAAGCAACACCATGGAATAGTCACATGTGGTAATTGTGTAATGTTTGCCACACATATCAGTCATGTTTACTATGGTCACCACACATGCCATGTCACATGCACATCTCATTGCATGACGCATGTTCACAAACAGTCCACAGTAGCCTACATGGCTCATGTACGCATACACAACAGATACGTACTTCTTACATGTGAACGGGTCATACGAATTTACATTTTTATATGTTTACCACTCTCAACACCTACTTTTACCACGGTCAATACAGGTACAAACATAGGTCTACACCACATTCATGCAATGGTCGATGAAGTTTCATTCAAGGAAATGAAATCACTACAACAGCTACAAACATACCATTCCAACATGGACAACACCATCTACAGACTCATCTGGTGCATCAATGTCGTCTACCCGAAGTTGTCCCGTAGGGAAGCCCTCGTCTGCCAGTGATCGCATATCAGGCTCCACATTTGCATTCGCTAAAGAACGCAACTGGGACTCATCACCGACCTACACATGCTTCATCATCAAACAAACAACTTCCTATAAAATAAAACAGTTCATTAATAGCTACAGACATGTTTGAGGTTCCACGCTTTACCTTACCCGGGGGTGCTCCACTGACGTTGCTATCAGTATCTGCTAGTTGCGCTGCTGATAAGCCACCATGTTTCTTGGACCACTTCCGAGATGTGTACACATTACCATATTTATGCTTACCCTTCCCAACCGCTCGGTCCGGATGTAGGTACAGGGAGGATTGCATTATAGAAGGATTTCGGTGCCAAGGAAGTGTCACCCTCTTTGCAATTGATGACTTGGGTCGTTCCTCACCGTACGGTGACTGACCCTGCACTTCACCAACCTCCCCTCCTACAAACAACTCCGCCTCCACCAGATGTGACCCCAACTGTCCTGATGACACACTCTCCCCTGCTGCCATAGTGTCAGCCACATCACTTCACTGTACCGGAGGCGACGGGATAACGGGTCTACTTGTACTCTCGCATTGCGGCTAGATATGTCGGTGTTAGTTCGTTCCTCACATACAGCCGTTATCCCCGGAGCATCAGCTGTGGAGTTGAACCGTTGCATCCTAGCAAACTCTAAGATGTCCTCAACTGCGGTTTTCAATGCAACTGCTTCCTTAAGCTCATCCAATTTCTTCTTCATCGCAGCATGTGCCTTTTTCTCCTTTGCATGTGCTTCTATTTCCTTCCTGAGTGCATCTCTCGCCCTCTGTAGTCATTCCTCCATGCTTATAACACCCTGCAACAAGTACCACACCAAATCAGAGCTTAGTGCACCCAACCATATCCACTATGTAATCTACAACACGTACCAAACTCACGTATTGTTAACCATGTAACTGCCACAGTAATGTATGTAAATATTGTCACAAACCTGCGCATCCTCCACATACGCATTGTACTCCTCCGATGTAATGAACGTCTCCACCGCCTCTACTCTTCTCTCATTATCCCTAACTTCAATTACTAGAATTATCTGCAAAATTCAACATTACATTCATCATAAACTGACTCCATACATAGACACGGTGCATCACGTACTTGTATGGAATTAACCCCACCTCGTTGTCCTTTAACTCCCGAACCACAACTCCCGCATCATATTTCTTGCCCTTGTAGAAATTAACCTAACTACTGAGTCTTGGCACCCTCTTCTCATCTGCAAAGGCATATATACTGCTATGTTCATAAAACTAGACCTACATCGCACACCAACAACCATCAGATTGGGGGGAAAAAAAAAAAAGCAACATTATACAAACGAACAACATCAAAACTTTTGCATCAGTTCATATAAGACCTGCAGGATCATCGCGAAGCCATTGATTTGCAAGTTCTTCGTGCTCTGCATCTTCTCCTGGCTTTCCTTTATCGCATGCACCGAAAACTCCCACATCGCCTCCGACTAATTATACTCCCCTACCCCGTCCACATCCTCCACAATATGCACCAAATCCTACGCTACACCACCTGCACACCGAGGGAATAATAACCCACTCACCACTAAGAACGTGTACAATTTCTTCAACAATGCAACTATCTCAACTATGTTGTTCACCCTGCGTAACTCAAGCAAGATCGACACACAGTTCCTGTAAATGCGCACGTCCTTCTGTGCTGTCCTCTGCCTTTTCCTCTCTCTAGATACACACTCCTCCATTGCTCCCTTCAACACCTCCTCCACCTCACTGCCACCATCACTCCTCTCAAAGGTAACGCACTTCCCAGTGGCCGGGAACCCCGTCAGCAATGCAACATCAAAGTGTGAGAATGGTAGCTCCCTCTGCCCTAACTTAAAGCACTTACTCTCTGGGTTCCACGCTTATAAAAGGGCCTGCACCAAGTGTCGGTCTATTAAAAATGTCCTGTACTCTAACACCGGACTACATACCATTTCCCTTACAGCTTCCTTATGGATATCTGACAACTGATTGTTCA
>JAKOGI010002097.1:40000-115000 GCA_029747015.1 Carnegiea gigantea
AATAAACACAAGGTTAAGATTTTTTATTTGAACCATAGGGTTAACAATGTTAATAAGGTTTCATTTCATCATTTATTTGTAATAACTTTCTATTTCTTATTTGTATTCTATCCATTATTCGTGATACATTACACCATAAAAATCACTAAGTTTTATCAATTATCGATGTACATAAGTATAAATATAATTGTAAAATATTATGTTAATAGTAAAACATACCTGAAACCCTACACCTAAAACACTATACACCAAACTCTAAACCCTAGCTCTAGATACTTGAGTATTATGATTCAACCCTAAAACATAGGCACCAAATATTAAACCCTAAACTATACCTCCACACCCTAAATACTATACCCAAACTCTAAATTTTAATTATTGATACTTGGGCATTAGAGTTCGACCCTAAAGCATATGTAAAACCCAATGCATATATAAACCCTAAACACAAAATCCCGAGCTATAATCACAAATGTTGAACATAAAACCCTGAACCCTAAACATTATATAAAGATCCAAACATAGTGGTTTAGTATTTTGAGTTCAAGATATAGGGTTTAAGATATTATCTAACGTATAAAAGTGTTTATGGTTCAACCTTAAGGTTTGGGGTACAATATTTGAGGCTTTGGTTTATGGTACAACCTTATGGTTCAAATATCAAGCACTCAAGGTTTGCAGTTTAATTAGAGCATGTTCATTTTGGGTAATGTTTAATAAGAAAGTGTTTAGAGTTTATGGTTAAAATCTCATGCTTATGTTTTAGGGTTCGACCATAGTGTTATACATATATATATATATATATATATATATATATAATATATATATATATATATATATATATATATATATATATATATATAGATATATATATATATATAAGAAAATTTAGATATAGCCAATCTTATATCTGTAGCTGTAGATGGAAAAACTGATCTCAAAAGATACATATAATAAATATAAGAAAGCATTCTTTGAAACTTGAGAATTTTTGAAACACATTAGGCAATGAAAGCATTAAATGCTAATATCGAGTAAAGCAAAGTATAATATTAATTATTGATGACGTTGTTAGGCCTATTATTTTCAACTTGTCATAAATAATGTATTGTGTAACAAGTATTGATGAGTGTTGATTAGTAGTAATGAGTGTTGAATTACTGATCAATGCTGATTAGTGGTGCTAAGTGTTGATCAGCACCCATGAGTTTAAATATTAGGAAATTATAACTATGAAATATAACTCAGTGTTAGTTAGCGTTGTTGAGTATTTATCAATGTTTATTGGTGATGATTAGTGTTGATAATCAGTGTTAATTAATGTCAAAAGCTAATTATAAGTACCTATGATAAGCTAAATTAAAAGAAGAGGCTAATTATAGTTTTTGGACGTCAAGTAATCTCAATTTTTAAGGACGCTCAATCAAAAAAAACAAAAGTTAAGGACGTTAATGGTCAACAATTCTTAGTTTAGAAATAGCGTCCAGTGTCCTGCATGTTGGGGGCATTTATTTTGGATATATCATTACTGAGTCAGACATACCTTGACTAAGTAATTTCATAACTCTTATAGCTCATTTATTGTGTGTTAATGATCGCATTCAAAAAACATGAAAAAAATACACCACTCAGGTATACAGTAAGTTATCACATCATCCAATCAATGAACCAAAGTGTTTATAATTCGATGTTTGTTTAATCGAAATAAATAAACTTGAAATCTGGAGGTGCGCTGACCTGGCAAATTATTTATTATATCTGGATGTAGAAAAATAAGAAAAGTATACTATTTACTTATGGTAAGTGGTTATGAGGTTGTCAAATCACTAGGTCAAAGTATCTCTTCCTTAGTGACGGTATATGCAAAATGAATACCTACAAAGTATGGAGTATTGAGTGCTGTCTTTTAAGTAAGGATTATTGGCAAATAATATCATTACACCACAAATCAGGCACTATTTGCATCCAAATTCCTATTATTATTATTATTATTATTATTATTATTATTATATACAACAATAACAACAACAGCAATAATAATAATAATAATAATAATAATAATAATAATAATAATAATATATTTGCTCTAAAAAAAAAATACATAGAAGGAGCAAGCCAATAGAATTGAAGTATCACCTAGTGTACAAAATAAATGTCCAACAACCTTTCAATAATTTCTATATTAATTGTTATTTATTTTTTGCATCTATGATTAGGGACGACAATGTGGTGGGTTTAGTCGTATTCGTACTCATATCCATTTTTTAAAATCGTAGCCATATCCGTACCTATACCTATCGGGTAAATATAACCCATACCTATACCCATCGGGTTTTGCAGGTTTATGGATTTTATTTAGGTTCACATAGAGAATGAAAACTAATACCCCTATGCAATCCATATACAAGCACGATATACATTTGGATCATTATAAGATTGCAAAGTTGTAGTATTTTGGGAATATATTGTTTAGAAATGTAAAATCAAGCACATTATTGACTAACTTTTTGCTAGAAGGGTTTGGAATGGATTTCGACTAAGCAAACATTAAACCACAATAGTTTTTTTATTTTATTGTAAAAACGGGTATGGCTAGGGTGTGGGTATGATGGGTGAGGGATATACCTGTACCCATACCCAATTTCTAATACCCGCTCCATATCTATTTAAAACCAATTTTCACTACCCATTCGGGTTTTAAATGGGGTAAATTTTTTTGGTTTTAAATGGGTATGAGTTTTATTGTCATCCCTTTCCATAATTGACCGTCTGCCTATTTTATTTGTTGAAAGTTATCTCTCCCAAATATTGCTTGTTTAGAATATTCAAAATGGAAGTAGCTAATTCCTAAGGCTAACAAAATTTCGTTCGACTTGATTAACTAAGTTTATCCCAGTCAAAAAAATCAAATATGATTATAAATTTTTCAATCAAATTTTAAATTCAAACATTGGTTTTCTTTTCTCTTTATGCTATTCGAACCCAAATATAGGCCTATCCGGTTTATCCAATTCAAAAAAATACCATATATTGGACAAAATATTTCCTCCGCATTTTTTTTGGGGGGGGTAATAATGTGAGGAATATTATTACATTGGCAAAATTGCACGGTTGACAAAAGCAAAAATGGAAAGTCGGAGAGACTCAAGTAAGAGACTCAAGCCCTTAAGCACACAAAAGCTTAATATACTTTTTCTCACAACTTCAAATTTTCGTTTTTTCTATGCACAAAAGCCTATATGTTGCCATCTGAATAATATCTTTCACTATAGCAATAACTTCCTTGGAATTTCCTGTAAACACACGTTGATTCCTTTGTATCCACAAAGTGTAAACAACCATAGCAAGAGTTAGACGAACAATATTTCTTTTGCCTTTCAAAGAGAGATGCCTTACAATCCATTTAGCACAGATGACTAGATCAAGGTAAGGGACTGGAACAAAAAACCAATAAAAAAATAGCACTTACAACATGCCTGCTATAGGAACAACCAAAAAAGAGATGGAGATGACTCTCATCTTAAGCAGTGTAAAGATGACAAATAGTGGTGGATGTTATGCCCGTTTCCTACAACCTGTCCTTGGTAGGCTACCTACTAAGAAGTTATCTCCACAAACAAAAATTTTGTTTGGGGACATAGAATATATACCAAATCACCTTTGCACAAACAACTTTGTCAGGTAAGCCTAAAAGCCATTTGTAACCCCCCAAAAAGAGTACAGTCAGGGCTGATTGTCAAAAGTTAACACACACACCCCTGAATTTCAGCAGCTTCTTCTAATACCAAGATGAATTTGCTTCAAGGACAACACTCCAAATGCTTGAGTTTTAAAAATGTACTCCAGTGACCATTTAACCCAAATGATGATTTTTATCAAGGGTTACACTCTAAAGATGCTTTGTTATAACTGCCAAGTTCTATCTACTACAATCTTTAATTTCTAATCCTCCAGCAATCTTACTCTTGCATACAGTACCCCATGCTGATGGGGAGTCTTCTGATAATCACAACGCTAAGCTTAAAGAAAAATTCTGCTGATGTTGTTCATCATTCAGTCCAAAATCGGATCGGCACAAAGATCGATCAAAGTTGGACTAGACTAAGTGAAATCGGTCTCGTTCTAGATCCTAAGTCTAATTCTTATTCACTCTAGGTGAACCAATGGACTGGATCGAGACCGAATCTTTTCAAAGAAAGAAAAGTCCTTTCAAATTTAAGTTTTTGATTTGAGTATTTTGTGCTCAACTCTACTTTACTCTTCACATTTTGCACAACCCATAAGCCACAAGTGTTTTCCTCTCTTGGTCTTATTCCATCAAATGAACCCCTGTTCTCATACACAAATTTTATCTCTTGATCTTATATTCTATCACTCACTCGCCTTCCAACAAATTTTGGTGCTGATCATTTACTTTTGTTTTCTTATATGAATATATGTGGGATCAAGGTTAGATCATTCATTTTTCCTTTTCATGGAGATTTGCCTTTAAACTCATTAGTGCCACTGCCTGAATTGTTCCTTGAAGGGTTTTTGAAGTGGTTGTTCTAATTTGAAAAAGAGAATGATCTGAAAAATGAAAATCATTTCTTGTAAGTTGAGATGTTGAAGAGAGAGAGAGAGAGAGGGGGGGAGAGAGAGACGGGGCTTCTAGATGAGGCCATGAGGATGCCAAGTGACAACACAAATACAGAATGCGTGGGTGGGACTTCAGGGGGGAGGGAATGCGAAGAAGCTGACTAAGGAGACTAGAAGACGTCGGACCCGAGCTGTGGAAGCAAACTTTATTATGTGCACAATCGTTGAAGTGTCTTATTGTCTTATTTTCTCTACCTGTAATTTCTATTTTCTTTACTACCGAGTCAATCTATTTGGTCTAGTCCTAGTCTAGTCCCTTTTTTTGGTTTCGTCCCGATCCAAACCGAGTGTTTAATGATTAAATTTTCAACCTACCACATTGCCTTTGTTAAGTCTTTGAACAAGCTAGTCCGATCCGATCTGGTCCTAGACCAATGAACAACCCTAATTCCTGCAGAAAGCCTCCACCCTCTTAATGAGACACTAAGGTAGAACAAAAATAGATGTCTGATAAGATTAGAGAGCAAATAGTTGAACATAACATGTTTAGTAGTCTCCTTAACTGTTGAGATTACATGTGCATAAGATACCTGGTGCATATGTGTAATATATTCCAAGTGTTTATGTTGAATTCTTGATGCTTAGTTTCATTGTTTTGAAAGTAAAATGAGTTATATCAACTCTAAGCTCAGTGGACCTTGACATGATATCTAAATTGCCTTGAGGTATTGTTAGATTTTCTTAAGCAATGACATGTGCTCATGAGTCAACTTACTTGGTTATATATACTTAATGTCATGAGCTAAACACTCTATAAGGATAAACTTTTATATATAGCTCCAAAGTGTTCCCTTGTAATATATTTGAGTTAGTTGCTATCATCATGTGATAGGATAAACTTGAAAGTATTAATCTTATACTGAACTTTGGTTCATACTCAAAGTAGCCTAACCTTGAGATGCATTCAAATTCATTTGATATTGACCTTATTAAATTTAGGAGTACTTACCCACAAGAGGGGGGTGAATTGTGGTGTTCGATTTTCGCGTACTTACTGACAAACACCCTCCTGATTGCAGAGGTTGTTCTTGAATTACAAACAACCTTCTGACTTGTTTGCACCAGATGTTTTCAATTTGCTCAAAGGCGAAAATCAACGAGATAAATGCGGAAATAAAGCACACACAATTTTTCCGTGGAAAACACCTTTAGCCCAACTGAGGTGTGAAAAACCACGACCTACCTCGTGTAGGATTTAACCACTTTCACTAACGGGCTTCACACGTTACAAATGTAACACACCTTGTTACAACTTGCAACCACGTAACCTTCTTTTCTAAGAAAGGTTACACCACGTCCAAATCTCACCAGATTGGACACGTCCAAAGTCCACACGACTGAGGACCACTCACTCACTTTTCTGATCCAAGATTAGGGTTACAAAACACCTTACGGGGGTGCTTCTGATTTAAGCAGATGTAAGGTACAATGAGGTCCTAGTATGCCAATAGCTTGAAAGCTCAGCTTAAACACAACTTGTCTCGGTTTTTCTTTTCTCAAGAGTAGCTCGAAAAATTCTTCTCACTAGAAAAACCACTTTTGCACTTCTCCCTTTTTACGTATGTTGTGTATGTTTCTCGTTTTTTCTCCACTTGTGAATGGGAGTGAAGTGTTGAGTTTTTAAACAAAATATCCAACGGTCAAAAACAAAGAGAAGTGATAAAATCAACTATGTTTAGCGAAGAGAGATTTTTGCTTAGCACAGAGAATTCCAACGGCTAAAAGATCCAATGAGGATAGAGTTTCCCAATATTGTAGGGATTTGATTTTGGAAGATAAAAGACTATCTTTTCCCCTTAAAAATAGCCGTGAAATACGTGGAAAAGAATCTCAGCATGAATTTTGAATTAATCACTTTCCAAAGGATAAGAGAGAAATATTTTCGGTTTTGGTAAATATTTTCCAAAATCAGTTTTGCAAATCTCCCAAGTGATTTTCATATCAAAAGATTTCCTACAGCTTAAATTGCTGTCTTGGAATTTTATCAAAATATATTAGAACTTTTGGCCAACCAAAATAAGTTTTCCAAAGTGACCGGGTTTGGCCGTTGTAGTTCAGAAACACCCTAGGTACCCTGTTTACAGGGTTGTTCAAACTTGGTGTTCTGAAGCAAATAGCGCAACCAATTCAAGAGTGGTTAGTTAGAGACTTTTCAAGATTGGCATATTAACAAGAGTCTAAAAAATAAAACCTAAATTACCCAAGACATCTTGTTGTAGATCCAGTCATCTTGTTCAAGACGAATACGCTGCCCCAACCACCTAGACCAACCTGTTTGCCAGGTTGTTCTTGTATCGCTTGAGTTCAGAAAGGCCTGTTTGCTGGATTGTCCTTGAAACACCTAGCCTGTTTGCCAGGTTGTTCTTGTATTGCTTGAGTTCAGGAACTGATCTTGACACACAATCAACTCATCGAGGTGGTGTTCTTGACTTGAGCGTGAGTCATCAAGGTATGAGACCTGTTCTTAAGACTTGTTCTCAACATTCAGCAAACAAGTTAAGACGCATATTGAAAATAACAGTGTATGCCTGTTTGGAGAACTTTGTTTGGAGCAACATTACTTAAGAGCATTTTACACTGGAGAACTTTGTTTGGAGCAACATTACTTAAGAGCATTTTACACTTGGGTTTGTTGTCATCAAAACTGAATATACTAATTCAACATACCTACAGTCAAGGCCTTCGCATCAACCTTCCTTTTGTTATCAAGAAATGATTGCATAAGGTTAGTTGATAAATTGATTAATGGGTTGCTAAAGCGATTAACTTATGCAAGAGATATGATTGATAATGCTTACTCGGCAAAGAAGCCATGTGAGATCATGATATTCTACCTACATAGCTTTGGCATATATACCTTGTTATACCTCTATGAGGTGAGTCAAACCTTATTGGAGCATGCATATACGTCTATCTATCATAAGCACATCAAGTTCTTATCTATCATGAATTATGTGATTCAAAGTGCTTTATGCATATATATGAATTCAACGCACATATGATTGTATATGCTAAGTTGCTTAAATATCACTTATATGCTAAAATGAACATAACTATCATACAAAGTTCGTGAGTCACTGCATGCTTAAAGCTTCAAAGCTACAATTAAGTGTCCTTGAACTAGTTTTGTCAAGGACCTCGCCAAGCATGTCAATAGACTACCTAGATCGGGTGTCATAAAAATTCGATAACATGAAAAGTGCTTTGAGTGAATTTTGTAACACAACGATCAATTTAATCAAATCTAGAATTTGCATATTATTGCACCAATGATGAATTAGAGGAAAAAATTAGACGAAGATATGTTTTTCTATGATTAAAAAATATAGCTCAAATAGTTGCTTAAATTTGCCTAATTTTATCTTTTACTTGGCTATATTATTTATCTTGGAATGATGGTGTATTGCCTCATGTGCTTAGTCAAGTTTATTAGATTGATCATAATTTAAGTAACTAATTTCCTTGCTGATTATTTTGTGTTTAACATTTAAAAGGAACATTAATTTCTTTCCAGTTACCAAAATGCTAGTTGGAGTTTTGTGGAAGCAAAGATCGAAGGCAAATTCAAATATATTCTACTTTGAGAAATGGCCAATGGTAGCTTTATGCAAAAAGCAACCTACAAGTCAAGTGCCTTAACTCAAAGGAAAGATATCTACATCAAGGGTTGAAAGGTGGCTGCTTTCTTCAGCAAATGAAGAAAGCAATGGCTAAGGCAACTAATGGAGGCAGAAATATTGTCTCCCAAAGCCAAAAGAGGCTAATAGTGGATACTGTAGTCCTTGAGCCAAAAAGCTACTAGCTAGAGACAATCGTTAAGGCTCCGAAACTAGCTACTAGCCATTAGAGAAGGAGCTAGCCATTAGAGAGAAGCTTTTTTAACAAAATATTAGCATCCAACAACTAAATTTTCTAGCATCCTCCAACGGTCTAATGCATAAAGCCTATAAAATGAAAGGCCTTGTTGAAGAAAAAAAAAAGAGTGGAACACTCAAGCACATTCAGGGAATATTTTAAGTGTTCTTACTTATACACATTGTATTGAGCTTATTGAAATTCATTGTAATCTTTCTACATACATATGAAAATCCTTGTAAGGCAAATGCATTGGGAGAACTCTGCTTGTAAGTAAGACGGTTGGATTGGAGAGCTATGCTACCTAAGAAAGGTCTTAGCTGAAATCACTCTAAGTGGGGCTTGAAGAGTGTTTCTTATAAGGCAAGAAGGTTAGGAAACTCTGCTCATAAGCAAGAGGGTTGGTTGTGAGAGTCATCCTTCTTAAGTAGGGAGTTAGGAGAAATAGCTTCAAGGGTGTACTGGCAAGGTCCATGAGTGCATGCTTGGTTGTATGATCTCGCTGAATGACACAAGTTGGTTGAATCCTAAAAAAGACCCTTAGGCGGCAATATAACCCAATTGGAGGGGTGAGCTCATTAAAAAGTAGAGTGTTCAATTATTTCTTGTAGTTTACACTTTACGCTTTGTTCAGTGTCCTTGACTTGTTCGATTAATATCCTTGAACTGCAGTGTTATATTTTGTTGTGCATCGAAGTTTTAATTTACTATCACCCTATTCATCCCTCTAAGGTGATCTAGCCTAACTTGGGACCAACACCTTTGGTCAAGCCAATTACGTTCAATATTTGATCTTGTACCTGATCATTAACCCTTGTAATAAAAATTTGGGACTTGCCAGGATTTGCATGAATCCTGGGCTGGTAATAAATAGTTTGAAAGTATCAACAAGCAGCTTTACAATAGAAATGTGAACCTTACAAACCACCAATAGATCATCGGCACAGATTCACTAACCTTAACTGCTTACAGATTAGTTGAAACTTGAACGGAGATTACAAGGCAATCTTTATATAGAGCTCTTGTGAGGTAATCCATCAATAAAACAAAAATAAGAGGGCAAATGGTATACCCTTGTCATTAGCCCATTTTCCTTAAAAATAGCCATGAGATTTATCATTAATAGTAACAAAGAAGCTACTAGTGGTCATAAGTATCTCGATCCATTGACAAAATGTAGTGAGAGACCTTGAAGTGACTAAGAGTTGCTTTAAAAAAAACTCCAGGAGATTGTGTAATGTGCCTTTTTCAAGTCAATCGTAAGTAGACATCTTGTGGAAACCTTACGCCTTTTATATCATCCAACCAGATCCTATGTGGTCATCATATCATGTGAGACGGGTCTCGCCTTAATCAAGGCTGACTGTTTCTCATCAACAATTTTAGGTAGAATAGACTTCAATCTAACACAAAGCATTTTGGAGATGCGCTTGAAAAAGATATTGCAATAAGCAATTGCTATAGAATCTATAGCTACCACAAGGTTAGGCCCTTTTGGCACAAAGGTAATGGTATTCTTGCTCCAACGTTTTGGCAAACAACCATATTCGAAGAAACCCACAATGGCTTTAGTCATTTAATCCCTAACAATATTCTAGAAAGATTTTAAAAACCAATTACCATAGTCATCAAACCTAGTTTATTTATGGCTAGGAATAGAGAATGAGGTTGATTTAACATCCTTTTTTGTAAAAGGCTTAATGAGGATCATTTGTTGGTCAATGGAAAGAGAAGGCCCCATAGCAATAGTATCAGCATCAAAACATTCAGTAAAATGAGCTAGTTAACCTAACAAATCAGTGTAATAACTCATAAAATGATCAATTATACTAGAGTAGTTGGTAAGCAATTCATCTCTCTCATTCTGGATGGTGGATATCTGGTTGTGATGACGTCTTCGTTACAAGAATGTGTAAAAGTACCTCTCATTATGATCATCCCGACTGAGCCCAGTTGTCTAATTTTGGTTTCTGCCAATGGAAGCTTTGAGTAGTAGTCTGCCATTTCTTATAATCATGAATAACTAACTTCTACCACTCACATAAGATAACATTCTCAGGGTTCGCATGCATCTTTCCTAAGCATGGATTAATTTATTTATTTTAGCCGTGGCCAATTGCAATTGAACATACCTAAACTTATTTTTGTTGAACAATTTTTGAAGGTTTTCGAGAAACTTCAATTCCTTAGAAACATTCAGCGTAGGATGGCTAGGTACAGGCTTACTCCAAATATCCATGACCAAATCATCAAATTGTGCATCCTTAGCCTATGTCTCAAAGTATTTGAAAGGAGCATAACCTAGTTGAGGAACTTTAACAAACTTAATGAGAATAGGACAATGGCTTGAAGTTTGCTTAGCCAAGAAAAGGGCTTCTGTGTGAATAAACACCTGTAGCTAATATTCGCTAGTAATGGCCTTGTCAATTTTAGGGAAGGCTCTATGCCAAACTCTTGCTTGTTAGTATAAGAGAATCCATAACCAATCCACCTTAATGCTTCCAAACCAGCATTTTATAAGCAAGTCTAAAAGTCCACAATTTCCTATAAGGATAGGATTACCACTGATTCTATTTTCCATACTTAGAACATTCTTAAAATCACCTAGCAGAAGCCCAGGACCACTAATGCTAGCACATGATTCTGATCCAATCTCAAGAGGTATCCTCTCTTTATTAAACCTACATATAGTAGCCAAACAAAAAGATTTTTAAGAAAATGTGTGAGTGGCATGACAAAGAACAACCTATACAATTATAGAAACAATATGCATAATAAATTCAGTAGGTTTCCACATGATCCATACTCTACCCCTGGGACATTAATCAATCATCATGGTTCATAAAAACTTGCAAGTTTGGGAAACTAGTATCAACTTTGAGAAATTGATTGCTGTAACTTTGGTCTCCACTAACCCCATCAAACCAAAGTTAATAAGCAGTTTCCTTTGAATTGACTTTAGTCCGCTCTGCCTAATCAATCAAAATGGGCTAATATTGTTCCTAAACAACTTCAAGTGCTTGCTAAGGCCAAACAACTTTAGGCTTCTAATCAAATTACTGAGACTTAGGTCCCTAAGTTCAAGGGTAGCTATTTTTAGGCACCGGCCTTTTCAAAGCTAATTCTGGAATACCCTATGTTTTCATAAAACAAATTTTTAGGTCCTTTTTCTTATTATTTTAGTCCTTGACTTTTAGAAATTACAAAATAGTCCCTGAAATAGAAAAAATGTGTAAATAAGCTGTTTTTAGGGGTTTTTCAGAAAATATACCTGTTTTAACTGATTAAACTTCTTATAATGATTTTACTGGTACAAGTTATCACAATCTACTATTTATATCTTATATATTATATCTGTGGTTATAGGCCCACCATACTATGCAAAAATAATTATGCAGTTTACAGAGATTGCTAATCTCAATCACACCTTCCTTAGATTAGGCACAGCACAGATCTGTTTCATTTCCTAACTCAGACCGTAGCCACTAATCAAGCTTTTAATCTTTTTCAAGGATAGTGAAACTTTAATTAAGAAATTATAATATTTAAGACATAAGGTTTAATTGGATAACGTTCCCTACTGGGAAATTTCTTTTATTGAAAGCTTGAAAGTGGAAATATTACAATGGAAAGCTTTGAAGAAGAACTTAAGCTAAGATCATTAGAGATACTTGCTCATAAAGAAATAGAAAATTCCGATTTCTTTTTTACTCAAGAATGTTCAAATAACCGGGTCCCTTCTCAGCACTCGACCTCTCTATTTATAGAGGGGATGGGATACCTATGATGTGCTAATAGCTACAGTACACATTAGTTTTTACATGGGATACAGTACACACTGACGGTTATAGGACATTGCTTTATTTTACAAATCAGACACTTGTCAAGATAGTACAATAATAGGGCAGCCACTTTTGAGAGCTTCTAATAATGACAAGACTAGTCATCATTATTGAGATTCTGCATGCCTTCATCTTTAATTATATCTTTCAAACCATCATTATTTGGATAATCATCAAAATCTTCAAGTTGCTTAAGACGCTCTAGATCCCATTTTTCAAATAATTCAAGTAGATATTTCTTTCCTTTTACTGATAAGAATTTTTCAACTCCAACATCAAAGCGATAATCAAAAATATCTTCTGATACTGCTCCTTCTACCTTCATATACTCTTTAAACTCATTGTCATAGGCGAATGTAGTTTTTTCACAATGTATTAACATTTTTTCCTGTTCAATTAATGCCGAACTTTGATGACAAATGGTGAAAAATTCAATGGCTCTTGCTAAAGTAAGATCAATAACTAGATGCATTGGTAGTTTAGAAACCCATTCTTATCATTGATCATTGAGATTGTCATAATCAACAATCTGTATAAGATAATAGGCTGGTTTGCTTTTCCATTTTCATATTCGACTAATGCACTATACACTTCCAACTTTAGGCATTTGCGAACTGGGACTTTTGTTGAACCATCAGGAAATGTAAGAATCTAATGGATCCTTTTGAACATGCATTGCTGAAATTTTGTTAGTTTTGAGAAAACTGGGAACCTTGGATCTGGGATTTTAATGAAGTAAAATATCATCCCGTATTCCCAGGCTTTGAAGACAAGGTCATTTAGAGATGATGAATTTCCTGGGAAACTAACACCACCAACTCCAGATCTATCGGAAAAATATGTCGTTGTTCCCCAAGACTTCCAAATATTATAGGAATAATGATGATAAAAGTCGATGCAGGCTGCATACCACTCATTAAACCATTTTTCTCGAATATAAGAACTTATTTTTTCTTTGATATCATAAGGACACTGAAGGTAACTAACTTGTAACTCTAAAAGGGAAAATATTTGGGCTATTAAGTAGGTAGTAGAAAGTAGACCAAAACGTGATCTGCTTTTTCTATGGAATTCTAAGTTATCAATAAGGACTTCACTAGAAGGCATAACCCGTTCTAGTAGGAATAGCATTTTATTAAGGATTTTCTCTTTTTTCTGGCAGGAGATCGGCTTTGATGATCACCATTGTCGAAATCTCAAGTTAAGTTGCCTACCAGAGAGTTCTTCGATCCCTGTATATGTTCAATAGAGAAGGAAAACTGGTTAAGTTATAATTGCCAACGTAGGAGTCGCCCTTGCGCTTGCATATTTGATAAATTCTTTTTCACAAAACCAAGTATTCCTTTGTAATCAGTTTGAATAAGAAAAGGTTTTGGGGCTAAAAAGATTAAAAATTTTTCAAATCCTCTTATGACTGCAAGGATTTCTTTTTCCATTGTAGGGTAGTTGCATTCTGCCTTATTAAAGCTTCCACTGTAATATTTGCAAAGTTTTTCTCCTTTTTTGATTTTGAGTACTGCACTCCATTGTTCATTACCGGCATCTGTCTCAAGAATTAAATCATCTTCTTCATTAGACAAATTAAGAACAGGAAGCTTTTTACACATCTTTTTGAAGTTTTGAACAATCTTTGTATCATTAATGGTCCATGTTCAACTTACTTTTTTCTTAAGTTTCTACTACAATGGCTTTCTTAATTTAGCTAAATCTTTAATGAAATCTGAAGTATAGGTAAAGCATCTAAGAAACCTTTCTAGTTGTTTCCTATCTTCGCTTTTTTAGGAAAATTTTCTATTTTTTCCAGAATATGCTTTTGCAAGTTGATTTGTCCACCCTTGATCTCTAAGCCTAAAAACTCAATTTTTTGTTTAGTATAAATGCACTTGTTTTTTCCAAGTATAATACCATGATCAATTCATCTTTGGGTGACAGCCAAGACATCATTTTTGTGTTGTTCTGTGGTTTTGGAAAAGATAAAGATATCATCAATGTAAACTAAACAACAACGATTAAGATCTTCGCAGATGTTATCCATTCTTTTTTTGAATATTTATAGTGCATTTTTAAGATCAAATAGCATTACTACCCATTCATAATGTCCTTGTGGAGCGCTAAATGCAGTTAAAGGAATACTTTCCTCATCCATTTTTATCTGCCAATAACCGCTTCTACAACCCATTTTTAAGGACCAAGAGGCTCCTTAAACTCTATTGAAAAGGACTGTTTTGTTAGGAATATATTAGCCATCAAAGACAGTATTATCATTAAGCTTTTTGTAATTGATTATCATTCTTGCTTTTCCTCTTTTTTTTTTGCATGATTTCTTACCAAGAAAGTGGGACTGGTGTAAGGACTCTTGTTGTTCTTGATTAATCCTTTATCAAGAAGTTCTTCAATTTCTTTATTAAATTATTGAATATCCTGGTGTACATACACCATTTGTTTGGCTCAAAAATAGTGTTGGAATTTAACAAAGTAATTTTTGCAAAGGTCTTATCTTTATCCCAAAACTTTAGTGGATTATCATAGTAGAGTTCCTTATATAATTTTTTTTCTTGTTTGATAATCTGTTCTTTAATAGATAATTCGAGTAATGAGATTGTTAGTGCTACTTCACGTTGTGTCGACATTACCTTCTCACCACGATAGCTACGCGTAAACTTAATTTTCAGATGAGTGTAGGCTTTACTTAATTTTTCAATAAGAACTGAGTGATCATTTATTATGAATATTATCCAGTTTATGGTATGTGTGTAAGGAGAATATAATCTCTGAAAATTATTTTCAATAATCATATCATGAGAGGGTTGATCAGTAGCACATACAACTGGTATAATACATTGAACTCCTCCTAATTCTACAGCTAACCCTTCTATGGCTCCATTGTGACTCATAATACTATTATTACATATCCTTACTTGTAAAAGATTTTTAACTCTTTCCCACAGAAACGTAGAAAACAGTGATCTTTTCCCTAAGATACAGAACAACCACTATCTATAAGCACATAGTTCATATTTATTATATTCCTCTAAACATACCTTTATTGGGATATAGATGCTATTTGGATTTGTATTAGTAACTTCATAGCATATTTCCATGCTCATGTTTTTGACTAATTCATCCTCATAGATTTGTTCACTAATAGTTCTTATTTTGTACCCAATGACCTTTCTATCTAGACTCGTAATTTGATCTACACTGGGTCATGTAGCTTCAAAACTCATTCTACTTATTTCACTGATCATGCTAATTGTGTCATCTTCTTTAAGCTCTTCTTTAGCTGATGAAAATACTTCTCCCCAATCTGATCTTGTACTCATGCTCCTTAACAATTGGGGTTTAATGGTTATTTTACCCTCCTCATTAATTTTTATTATATTTTTTTTATTGATCTTTGTAGGATTGATAAAACTAGATATCCATGAACAATCTATTTTTATCTCCTGAGGGTTGCACTTAATCCTCTAGATCTTTTGCATAGGGTAGGACTTTCAAATTTTTCTTCTTCTATCATTGTTACCTTAGTCTTTAGATCTATGGTATTATCTAATTTGTAGATAATTTTTCAAAATATCCTTAAAGGATATCCTCCTCTTCTCATATCCATCTCAACAGTTTTTATCTTACGGGATAAGAAATTTTTGGCAAATTTATCTTTTAGACTCACATAATATCCTAGTCAATAGTTGAATCCTACTAACCTATTACATAAATTGGTTTTTATCCCTGTAATAATTTGATAATTGAATTTGGTATGCCTAATATCACAAGTAAGGCGTAAAGATCAATATCTTTACCATAATATTGTAATTGAGTGATTTGAGCTTGGACACTTCCGACATAGATATATCTATAATTTCTATCTTTGTTATGCTTAAGGATATTCTCCCAATTTATGAGATTAACTTCCCTAACGTCATAATCACAATCTTTTATCTCCAGATCTCCTTTCATCATTTCACATGCGTATTTGCTCTTTAATTGAAAGATGGATTTTTTTTATAGATCATGTCTTTTTGGATTATGGGAAGAACCCAATCTCCTTTGACTTCCTTATGACCATTGTCTATAACAAATTCTTCTCCTTAAAGATCACCAAAACTGATAGAGCTACTCTCCAACATATGGCCTGTTTCTTCATAATCACTTTCTTCATATTCATTGTCCAATATTATTTCAACTAGAGATGAGCATGGGGCGGGTTCGGGGCGGGTTGAGCTATACCCGTACCCATATCCATTTTCAAAAGTCATACCCATACTCATACTCATACCCATCGGATTTTGGATGGTTGTACCTCTACCCATACCCATCAGGTTTTTCGAGTTTACGGGTTTTATTCGGGTATATATAGAGTGCGCAAAGTGTCACCCATATTCAACCCATATTTGCATACACAGTATATTTGATTATCAATTTCAAGCAACGCTACTAAAATTTATGTTGGATAAACTCACGGAAGTTAAAAATGTAAAAAATTTAGTTTTTCATTTCTACATAAATAAACACTATACACTTAGAGTTTCATGCCAAATATTTATTTTTGAATTTTGCTATATTTCGGTCGCCTTTTATTAGCAAATTGGGTACACAATTGGGTACGGATTTTAAGAATCCATACCCATACTCATACTTATTTTCAAACGCAAACCCATACCCGCCCCATACCCATTTTTTTAAATAAGTTTTCGTACCCATACCCGCTATAAATGAGGCAGGTTTGGGGCGGGTTTTTCGGATTTGGGTGCAACTCACATCCCTAATTTCAACAATTGCTTTGTTATTACTCAAGGCTAGATCCAAAGCCTCATCTTCACTAAGCTCTACATAATCTAGGCTTCCCAAAGTTTCAATAAGTTTGTTACTCTTCTTATTTTTGCACATTCATTAGCATAATGCCCTACTTCTCCGCATGCCTAGCATTTGTAATTGTTTTTTCCTACAGGACAATAAGCTACTTTCCTAGAAAATCTATGTTTTTTAGAACTTGGTTTGGTATAATATTGTCTTTTATATTTCTCACCCCGTTGCTTATTAAATCTTTTTCTCTTATAAAATTTTCTTTTTCTTCTTCTTTCAGGTTCTTTTCCCTATTAGTGAGGTGAATCCCAACAAGTTAAGAATTGTTTCTTTATCTTCTTTTGCTTCTGCAGATCAAGTCATTGATCATTGACCCATTTTCTTAGATAAAAGATTCTGCTACCAAGGGTATCAATGACATCCACTCGTTCTAGATATGCAATGTATTTTTCATTAATTATGAAATTTATAGGATATGGTAATTTGTCATAGAACATACCAAAATTAGTTTCATTATGCCCAATTTTGTAATAATATTGGCTAAATTCAGCAATATAATTTTTCAAATATCTCACATTCTGTAATTCTATATTATTAATCTTTCTTTGCCATTCTCTTGCTTTTTCTTCAGAATCAAATTTAGCTCTGATAAATTCAATTTCAGTTTCTTTACATAGATTTTTGAATATTGCAGTTGGTGTTTCCATCATTCATAACGTATTTTTACCTTCTTCAGTTAACGAATCATCCCAATCAGCTACAATATCAGAAAAACTATATTCGATGTAGTTTAGGAAGTTTACAGTAGTCCATGTAGTGTTTAAATTTAAGGTACTATTCATTCCTCTTTTCCAGTGCTCAAATATTTCTTCTGTATTGCGGGCTCCATCAATGTTTAAGATATATCATATTTGACTAATTGAAGCAAGTCCAATTTCTTCAAAAGTTGTTATTTTCCTTAGGATGAACCCGAGGGAAAAATTAGTTGTACATCCTGCTAGAACGTACCCAGGTTTTAGAAAATGAGTATTTCTTCTAAATGGTTCACCAAATTCTTCAGGTTTAGGAACAACATTGTTAACTAGATTAGTCTCTATTTCTCCCAAGTCAAGTTCTTCTCCAATCTCATTAATCTCATTTCCACCAGTTATTTTACCATATTTTTTATCCAATTTTCTTTTAATTTCTTCTAATGGTAACACATTAAGATCATCAAGTTTAATAAGGTTTATTTGCTGATATATTTCTTCTTCTAATTGGACATTATTAGTTTTTTCATTATTATCCGATAATACATCATGTTTATCACGAATTGCACTCATAATTTTGTTTAATTCTTCAAGATTTTGTTCTTTCTCGAATATTTTTTATAATTCTTCAAGAGTATATTATTCATACTCCATCTTCTTTTTCTTTCTTTTCAGTCGATTTTTCACCAGATTTTTCTCCTACTTCTTTTTGAATTTTTTAACTCGTGCAAAGGAATGGAATCTTATTTTTTGGGCTTTGGAGGGGGTTATTTATGCTGAGAAGGGGTATAGCTTTTTCGCTATGCCTAACTTTGTTAACAAGAGAAAGATGGACTGTAGTTGACTGATTTTTAAGCTCCTTCAGCTCAGTCTTAAATTTAGCTAATTGAGCTTTTAAGTCTAAAACTATATCAATGATATAGTTTAATTGATGTGCTAGTGAGGTAATACCTTTTGGTGAGTGGACAATATGAGAATAATTTGGACCAGGGCAAGCAGGTGATAATTCAAGCATTAATCACAGTTAATCATAGTTAATTAGCTTAATTAGTCATTCATTAACTTAATTATCTTAACTATTTTTGGTCACGTGGCTCTGATACCAGTTGAAAGAGAGTTTCAAGTTATACTATTACACAAAATATCACAAACGCAATTTTAGATTTTTCGAAAAGAAGTTTTTGAGGATTGAGGGTAGATTTGTAAATATGAAAAGTTTTTAGGCGTACTTTGTAAACTAAAATAGTGACTGGGTCTAGGAAGTAACTCAAGTAAAAATTTGAGGGTCCTTTCTGTTAGTTACCTTAAAAGACAAGGTACCTTATATTTAGTTTTAAAAACCGAGGGTCCTTAAAATAATTTATACTAAACTGAGGGTACCTCTGCGTAGTTTATTCCTTTCAATCCCATCTTCCTTCCTTTTATATTTTTACGGCCATTTCTTTGATATACGTATCCACTATTGTTATCACTAAATATTGGCAACTATTCAAATTTGGCATCCTTGTGGGTCAAGATCCCCTAGTCATTCTCAAACACCACATATTTACGAATTATTTCTAGGATAGGTACATCACTATGAACCCTCACATAACCAGCTATGGTTTTGAGCTGGGTATTCCTAGTAGCCAAAATAGGCTCCCTAAGCAAGCTAGCCAACATGCTTAAACAACTAGTACTTTTATATTTTATGTCTGGTTGAAGAAACTGGACCTAAATAAGAACCTTTTCAACTTTCTCCTTCTTTGAATCAACTGCCTATGGGCACACTTAAAAATAGTTTTCTATCAAAGTGGAAACAACCTAGCTGCAATACTTAATCATGTTGATCCGCAAATTTAAATGTAATAATTAGGACGTTATTCTTAAGGATGAGAAACTTATCAATGCCATAGGAAGCCCAAATATGACTATAAAAACTTTCAAGAATAGCAAATGGAGTGGAAGCCCTAAGCACGGAACAAATTGCAACAAATTGCCAACATATCTAATATCAACTAGCTCCAATTTTGTGAAAACAAGGGGAATCTAACTCAGTTTCTGCCTAGAATTCCAGAACGTATTATATTAAAATCAACCCAAATGGATCAAGGTCTTACTTCGTCATACTTGGTAGCATCCGTCTGTGAAAGATGATGTTCAACCTCAACTTTATCCCAGAGCATAGCTTTAGACACAATAACGGGATTACATTGGCGTTCGATCATAGTTTGGGAAGTATTAGGTACTATTCTACTGAGCATATATTTGGTGGAATAAGATCCAAAATTCTTATTTGCAGTAGCTACTGGAGTAGTGTTTTTTTTAATTGTTTTTGATTACATGAGCTGAGGGATGGAATCCTTATCAGGGCTTTGACTTTCCTCGCCATGGTTCAAGCAAAGCTTGAGAGGAACCTAATCTCACAACGTCACCTCCTTAATATAAAACCCCTGGAATTTTTGTGTTGCTCAACTTATCAAATTTAATGGAGACCCTAATCCAAATCATTGACATAGTTCATAGTTGCAATATATACAACATTGAGAATCTCTATTCCTTTTGCTGCATAAAAAAATCTCAATTGTCAAATTAAGTAGTTGGCTAAAATATTTTTTTTTTCCTTTTGAAAATTGCTTTTTGTCGCATTAGGAAAAAACAACTTATTCATTATACTTAATATTTTGGAAGATCAAAAATCATCTACATATCCTTGAAGGCTCATTAAGGAAGAATATGCTTAGAAATGAAAATTTTTTAAGAAGTAGTTAAATAGTACACTACATGCTTTTGGGAAATCAAAATACTACGTAAAAAAAAAAAGGTTAAAAAGAGCAAAGACTTAGGTAATAGTCGGGCTTGATCGAGCTCAAGCTATTGCGGGTGGGAGAGGAAAGAGGAAAAGTATGGATGGTAACAAGACCAGTTGAATCATACTTACATCGGTATTCATTTTCAAAAATAATACTAATTTGTGTAGTAATACTCATTAGATTTTGCATACATGTAAATAATAAAAATACTACCCCTAAGCAACTTATATTCAAGAGCATACTATGCACATACAAGCTGTACTTACAGAGCAAACGTCTTGGACCTTCAATCAAAAATTCCCTTATGTTTTAATTTTGAAAGAATTCAAGCCTAAAGAATGGGATTTTACCAAAACAAAACTAATAAGCGGTGACCATCAAGGAAGAGGGGAGACAATGGCTTTCAAATGCACATAGTTAGAGAGAGTACAAAAAATGCAAACTTCGTATGGAAAAAAGCAACTTGACAAGATTAGGGTTTCCTTTCAATGGACACCCTAAGTGCTGATTTTGGCTGAACTCTTTAATAAAGAAGTAACATATTGGAGGGCTTTTTTGGGGGGCGGGGGGGGAACAAGAAGAGAAAACTTACAAGTATCCCGAATGGAAGTTACACGCAAATGAAGCCAAAATATGAACCCTTACCCGCTTTTTCGACACCCACCCACTAGCCCCATTTGAAATCCATTGTAAACATACATTTAAATTAAAACAGGTTCAAAATTTTGAAAATTTTTTAAATAATTTTGACTTCCAGTGCTATATATTCTAAAGGGAGTCATGATCAGAGAAATAAAGGTATAGCCAAGATTTAAGCTGAGCAAATGTATCTTAACTCCAAATTTTTTTATTAAAAAAAAAAAAAAAACTCCTTCAACTTGACTCAATTGCCCACAATCACACATCATGTATATGTACATTTGGATTGATCAACGTAAATTATCTAATATTATTTGTTTTACATTATCTTGGATAATATTTATTTTTTATATTGAACATTCAGACTTCTTACTCTTTTTTTAAGCAGGAAAGATTATAATGTCTAGATAACCATTCTCTTAAGGGACTAATAGGAACATCTGACTTGCAAGTACGTTCATTACAAGGAAAACTAACTTTGGAAAGAAATCTTTCATCTTAGTTATTTTGGCTCCACAAATAAAATTTCATTGTTGTAACAAAGATATTACCCTTTCAAATAAGAAAAATCAATTTAGAAGATTTATTTTTGAAGAAAACATTAGTGTTAAATCCAAAATAGAATGAGCAGATGTGTATTATATCAAAAATAGAAAAGATAAAACTCAACATTATGAGTCAAGCAGCACCAAATTGAATAATTTAGCATGAAGACATGCTTCATATTTATATAGATCAAAAATATTTCAAAGCGGAATAGGGACCAACATAGTTATTAGATGGTTAGTATGACCTAACCTGATTGGCAACTTTATAGTAGAACAAACGTATGTTCAAGAACTTCAATTTATATTGATAAAGTTCGGAGCTTATTAATATTATGGGAAACAAACACAAACAATAAAATATTCTTAAAAGCTTCTATTGCAAAACTTTTTATTTTTTCACATAGCTTGAAAAGTTTGTTTTGTATGGAAAAGAAAGATACAAAGATAATATGTGCATAAAGAAGCGATGTGATATGATAAAGTACTTATATCAATATTAATATGATACATGAACAACTTTTGTTTGCAGCGCATGGCCATGTGAAGGCTTGAATTCTTGATCACTAAAAATCAAACGCCAACGACAACGTCCTCCCTTTGAGGATGAGTGTTAGGCCTTTAACACGTTGTATGTGTGACCCCGATCACTTAATCATGCAACAAAAAAATACTTAATTATATATTATGTTAACTATAATGTCAATGAAAGAGATTTAAAAAAACACATTTGAACTAGGATGTTGATCAATTTTAGTACTTGAAAGCTACCATAACATTATAATCAATATATCATGATACAAGTGTTGCTTACCTTCATTTAATAAGAATTGAGTTAGATTTATGGGGATGCATGCACATGACTCACATAATATTTGGACCAAACCTAAATTGCTCTTAAGGGAGAGCCGAACACTTGTTGCCACATACTAGGTTAGTTTTCGAAGGGGGAAAAAATTTATGTGTCGTAAAATTAAGTTAGAAAGATAATCTCAAAATACTTGATTTTCTCTCCAAATCACTATCCAAACCTTATATTTGCTAATCTTACCTTCATGAGCCCTTGTATAAGAAAATCACAAATGAATTTGCATGCAATCAATCTCCACTCTCAACAAAGACTAGACGAACTTATAGAAAGCTCCATTTAGTTCTACTATTGAACAAAATATGAGATTTACATACGTCGATAATTGAAACAATGAAAACTACTGTATTTGTAAAATTGATATGCTTATTACATCCCAATCAACTAAGGCAAATTCTATTAATAAAGGACCCTACATTTGCAACACCATTGACGGTCTTACTTAGATAACAAGCTTTTATACTTGTTTGTAATGATGAGTTGAGACCATCTGTAGAAGTTGTATATTAATAGATTGTCTAATTTCTTTTATTGTATCATATATATGCTAGTCTATTATCTGCATTGATACCAATCTTACAATGTAAAAGTTTATGTGTTACATAAAATTATATTTCCTTGATAGATAATAATCTTCTCCAACTACAATAAAAGTTAAAAACCTATATTGATAATTTCTAAGCCATCATATGTACATTTAAAGCAGAATCTCTTAATAAATTTCCTATATTTTTCATTGCGTATTCCAAAACAAATGATACTTTCAATTTTAATAAAAATCACATCCTATGTTTCAATTTTAAATAGGCATGAGACATGACATCTCGACATTTCAATCGTAAAAGTGACAATAAGCTTTGTGAAGGGGGGAAAACGGGTGAAACAGTGGAAACTTTAGGGGTTTAAAAAGAAAAATGCAATGAATTAAACAAGTTTTAAGTATATTTTATAGTTCTAGAACATCCTATAGAATGTTTCATAGTATTCTACATTAGTAAAATATTATAAATATCTAGACTTTTCAAGGTAGTTTCAAATACTTTTCTAGGAGTATCTAGATATTTGTAGGACATTTGGGTGGAAATGTACAGAGAATTAATGTTCGCTGTAGGATGTCATTAGTTCCCATTGTACATTGGAGAGATGGAGGACCAAAAATATGCTGAAGGGTCCATGGTTTTAATCAATCAAGTTACAAATAATTAAAGACATTCTCCCAAACTCTCATGAACTCCTTTGTTTTTTCAGCTTGCTTGAATTTCCAAGCTTAACTCAAGCATTTTGAATGTAGACTTCTTATTAACAAACTTGGTGAATGAGATAAAGTTTATAGCATCATATGAGATTAAGATTGTGTGAAAATCATCATGGTAAAGAAATAGATAGAGAATATACAATGGTAATTAGAAACAGTGCCATTATACATTTGGCTAAAAAATATTTCCAAATTGCGTTGGAAATTCTTAGTGAAAACAAAACCCCTATTGAGAATTCATATCAATTTGCGCCCTTTCAACTTTAGGGCACTTTGAATTCTAATACTCCTTCTCTTCCATAAAAATTGACATCTTGCGATCCTCGATGTGACATTGAGTTAATAATTTTGATCACCATATATTGTTAGAAGTTCTAAATTTATATTCTCTTGAAATATACTTTAAATAAATACTATGGTACTAATTTCGTGTACTAAATTGATACACATTTTGATAAAATTTAAAAACTAAAATATGAGGACAATTTCCTAAGATGAAGGGAACATTTATTCACGTAATGCACCTATAAAGCAAACATGATCAATATTAACTAGGTCAATTTTAAGTCAGTCAGATTTAATCAAATTCGAGTTACCTTGTTTCATATTTGAAGGATATATAATTCTAAAGCAAATATGGGCGAGTAAGTTTTGTTTATGACAATTTTTCCATGTCATTTCATGGGAAATCTAGAGAAAAACAAAACCAAGTCATAAAGTTTCTAGAAAACAAAATAGGAATATGAAATGCTTAAAAAGAAAGATAAGCAATATGTGAATATCCACAAAAACACCTACAAATATGTTCAGATTTATGAAGATCTACATATTTCTAACAAAATTATGGAGAAATTATGAATCTGTGAAAACATATATAAATTAAGAATTTTAGAAAACAAATCTCAAATGACATGCCCTAACTACAATTCATTATTGTTAAACTCCCGCTCTTACGATTCTACAATTCCATGATCCAGAAAACTTTCATCGATCTAATTCCCACTAGAATCTTAAAATTCATTAGGTCCTTATGATCCTAATTTAATTCAAAAATATATGGAGGTCTAGATTTAAACCCACGGATTTCAAGTAGGTAGTTGTTTCTACTCCAGCCTCTAGTAACTTAAGAAGCATTTATGTGGTTGTCTTGTATATTAGGCAGTGATGTGGTTCTACTAGCTTCTCAAATATTTTGTCAATTGTATATGATTTTCGTTTTTGTTCTTATTATTATTATTATTGTCATCGCTATTGTGGTTTCTATCGGAGTAATAGTAGCTACTGTTGTTGTGGTGGTGGTGGTTGTTATTGTTGTTGTTGTTGTTGTTGTTGTTATCGTTATCATCATCATCTTCATCATTACTAGCTTTTGTCTGTCCCACCTAGTTTTCCATAATGTTTACTTCTTATCATGTTAAATGCGCGTGATATTTTATTTCTAATAATTATTATTGTCACTTGTTTCAGAAAGCAAAATTTCCTTCTAGCGAAATGCTTTCTGAAAATGTTTTTTGTGGTTCTATTGGAATCAACCCTTTGCATGTTGTCGTATCTCAAGAACTGTAAAAATAAGCAGCAAGTGTACAACCATGGTTGCAGCACTACACGGGTCGTCCAAGGGGATGAGTTGAATTTAATTACTAGTATTAAACTACTAAACTAATCTAATTGAAACAATCAAACTAAAATTAATTTCAAATAATAGCGAACAACCTCACAAAAATCAAATCTTAAAAATTAAGCATAAATTTGAAATAAACACTATTGCAATTTAAGAGAAAAGAAAGAGATTACATTACTCGCTTAAAATTAATAAGAAAATTATGAACTATAATCGCTAAAAGCCAACGGAGAAAAATGCAAACCTTGAACAAGTGATCACTATAAGACTTTAATATCCACCATCGATCCAAAGGAGTAGTAAAAATTCAACTGTTAACATAATGCATAGTCAAACATTGTTTTTTCCACTAAGAACACTCAAAAGATGCTAAACCATACATAGTAAAGATCATCTTCACGAAGAGTACTGTTGGGTGGAGCACATTTAACATCTTGCCACCTTCGAAAAGAATAAGGAATTTTTTCTATCAAGGACATTTTGCTAATTGCAAGATTTTGTTTGGTCACTTTCCTAAGCAATTTTGTCTCTCCTTATACAAGTATAGAGGCATTTTATTAAAAAATTTCCAAGCATGAAACTTCTTATAATATGAGTTATTATTTTGGGCAATAGTAAAATGTAAAATGAGGGGTTTTTTTGTAATTTTGTTTTTAAAACAATACTTCTTAAGCACACAGTTGAAATTTCAATACAACATATTATCCTTTTAAGAGCTTTTTTTTAATTAAAAGGAAGGAAGTTTAAAAAACCACTCAACTATCTTCCATTGTGCTTAAAAATCACTAAACTTTAAATAGGCTTTAAAAAATCACCAAGCTTTGATATTTGATGCAAATGATCATCAAAGTTTGTATTACATACCACGTCCTGCTAAATAAAGAACATTCAGATTTTATTTATTTTATTTTTAAAGTGTAAATGATTCCTAAGTTTTTAGAGGACAAAAATGGTGGCAAAAAATTAGGCACATAATTAATAACATATCTAAGTACAATTTATGGTTAGTCTAATTCATATACTTGAAAGAGGATAATATCAAATAAATAGTGGTAGTATCTACAAAATGATAGATGAAACTCTTTGGTCCAGTTAATATATTATAATTACAAGTAAGGATAGTACGAATTTTTTGATGTTATCTATATTGTAAGAACTACATATGCTTAACACGCTTTTTTATTTTATTTTTTGTGGTCATCATCAATGTATATTGAAAAATTCTCCTATGTTAATAATGAATTTAACCCTAATTTATTTTAAATATCATATTAATTGTCCTCATAAATAAAAACTTTTTCTTCTCCTTCTTTTGTCTGTCAAAAAATTAGGAATTATTTCATATAAGAAAATAAAAAATCATTAAAAATTTCTTTAATTAGTAATGCGTGGATGCAACATCGAGTTTGGTGATTATTCGCACATAATACTAAGGCCCTGTTCGGCAAAATTAGCTGTTTAGGTAGCATATAGCGGTTCAGGTAGCGGATAGCTGTTTAGATAGCGGATAGCGTTTCTAATTTAGCTGTTAGCGGATAGCTGTTTAGACTAGCGGTTGAAACTAATGTGTTCGGTAAATTTAGCAGTTATGCTAGCTGATTCATGTAAATTGACATAAAAGGATATAGATAATTTCCAAAGATAAAATTCTTAAAGGATATTTTTTGGGTAAAAAATATAAAACGCTACTTTTAAATGTCAAAAGTTAATACTATTAGCTTTTCAAAAACGCTGCTTAAAGCGCTAAACGCTACTTGAAATGCTAGTCAAAACACTAGTTTACCGAACATTAAAAATTAACTAATTAGCGTATTGACCTGGTCAAAACGCTAAATCCTACCCAAAACGTTGTTGCCGAACACGGCCTAAAACTCAATGATTTCTAAAACTTTTCTGAAATTTGGTGATTTTTTAGAACTTCGAAGCAAAGTAGGATGGTATTTAAAAAGTTTTTTTCCCCCCTTTTTTTGAATGAACAAAGTTCTTGCCCAATTCCTCCCCATTTGCTATCTAGTTTAAAAATATGTGTCACATGATGATTTTATCAATTTCGATTTTGCATTTCATGAGTAAATGGCAGAGGACTAAATCCCCAATTAAAGCATGAAAAACTGTACACATTATTCTATTTACATAGACCTAATCAAATTGAGGGTCGGGTCAGGTTGAGGGTTAATTCATGAGAGTCGGTAAACAAAATTTTCTCGACCTTGACTCTGCCCGACCCTCATGCGGGTTGGTATATCCTTGATCCTGACCCTGCAGGTAACCTCGGGTAATTAGGTCAGACCTGACGCTCAAACTTTCTCTATATAGAAAATAAGATTTTTTACTGAGTTTCCTTTTTATTATAAAGTTTAACATCAAACATTCTACAAAGTAAAAGGCCAAATGATAATACAATATTCAAATGAAATGTATTGTAGTTACAAACATTCTAATGTGTAATTTAGTGATTAAAACGATTAGTTCACTAAGATGACTACTTCAAACACCAGAGAGAAAGAGTTAGAAGGTTACGAATCAGTGAGATTTGAGAGCGAAAGGCTAAGAGGAGATGAGGAAGCAGAAAACGAAAAGGCTTTAAACAAATAAAATCCAAAATATTTTGTTTGATTTTAAATTTTAATTAGTTTTTTTAAAAAGTGAGGATCAACGGTTCGGGTGAGAAGGTCAAAACCTCTACCCAATCCCGAACCTCATCATAGACTGGTACCTTCAATTTGAGGGTCGGGTCCGGCGGGACCCTGACCCGTTGATCAGGTCTAAATCCACATCATGATAATTTTCATATTAATACAAAAGCATACTACAAGCTAATAAGAATTCAACACTAATTCTAAATGTATACCTTGGATAAATATGATATTTAAATTCGATTTAACTTAGACCCCATTCTTTTCAACTTATTTTTATTAAACTTATCCGTATGAAATTTAAGCGAACTTATTCCTTTTAAACTAAAGTTCTTTTAACTTATTTGGACTAAATTAAACCTATTTAAACTTAATTTTGCTAAAATTTAAAAAGTAGTAGTTGTGCTGGTGGTAATAATTATCAGTAGTAATAGCAATGTATTATAGTTATTATTACAATCCTATTAGTGAATTTATCATTTTCTTAGGAGATTATAACATTATACGATGACAATAATAGTACATTCAATATCATCTAATATACAATAATAATATACTCATATATAGTTAACTAATCGTTTAATTTTCTCACAATCGTTCACATTGTTAGCAAGACAATTGTAATATCAACAAATACAAGCTCACCCGCATGCATGGCACATGATTTCTCACACCAATGACTACAGATTCATGCAATTTTCAAGCATGAAAGTAGCATCACTGACCCATAACCGATTAGCTAATACAATGATCACACACACAAAAACAAAAACAAAGGGGGAGGGGCGGGGGGGAATCAAAAAACCAATTTTCTGATGTGCACCCAAATAAACCCGACACTCCAGATAAACTAAACCCAAAATTTGCCCAACTGGTGTTGATTATGCTTTGTCGATGAGCATGTTGAAAAAACTTCACAGATTTTGAATGGACAAGTGCAAATCACACTTATCAAGCCACTATTTCAGGGGTACCAACGGTTTTTTTTTTTGGGGGGGGGGGGGGCAGTATTCGCTTCCCACTCATCTCCACACAAGGAGACTTGCAATTCACGGGATTTGATCGTATCACCTCCACTTTGGAAGGTGGCCCTAACGCCAATTGAGTTAAGAGCTCATTTATAACAGACGCGAATATAATCCACATCTACAACTCCCAAAATAGGAGGATAATCCGTTGAATTGTTCTACATATCAAGGAATGATGATTGAGTAATCAGTTCACTACGCATTCGAAAAAGGTGGAAGGAAATAGCTCAAGAAACAAAAACATGTATCAAATGAGGCTAATTTGAACAGTGTTTGACACAGGATTTTCCATTTCAAACAAAAGATGAAAAATAATATCAAATGTACAAGATTTTACACAGTAAGTATCCCCATTTCCATACCCCAAGACAAACAAGACCGAACAATTCCAACAGCTAGCCCTGAGATACGAACTGATATACATGAAGACGATGAACTGTACGGAATTACAACATCAACAACACGAGCAGAAAGTTCATATGCCAAGGAGATCACCCTCCCCCAGTTCCAAAGCTCATAAAAGCATGGTCTTTGTTACAATATACAAGAACACAGGCATATTATTGCTCGTAACATGAACCTGGTCCTGTTGGAGCTTGCCGAGCATTTAAATTTGTTACTGGAGCAGCTTGAACCCCCCGCCTGTTTAGAAGGCATCTGAAGTAATGAAACCGAGGAAGTACAGTTTGGTTAACATTTCCTGCAGATGTAGCCTCCTTCCTGCTCCATAAGCGTTCTAAATGGGAGAAGTCAATCAATAATCAGGAAAAACAGGAGGAATAGTCTACCATGACCAAATAGAAATATACATGTTTTGCAGGCTCACTCTTTGCAAACCCCTTTTTATTTGCTAATTTGTAACCAAATCTAGTTGCAACACTCTGAGAAAAGAGGCCTGGGAATGCTAACTAAAAGAGATTCCAAGATATCGATTTATAGCACGGCAGTAGCAGGAATGAAGAGACGGAGGCAGGACTAAATCGGAATATCAGATTTTGAAGATCATGAGACATTCTAGTAGTGTCAGTCAAGCTCATGTTGAGGTTTGATGGCCCATCAGCAGGTCTCATGTCTATTACACTCCTCAAATGAGGGCCCACCAGTCTTCGAAGTGTGGAGATATCTTCCCTCATTTATGTGACTGTGCCTAATATTGCACTGTCGCATGGGGATGGGAGAAATTTCAGTATTATTGTTGTTCATCTTCTCGCCATCGTTTAATAATTGTTATTGTTATTTTTATTGACATTGCTATGGTGATGATGACGTTGGAAGCCAAAAAATCAGAGAGACACTGGTGCATACCTGCAGCAGCAGCTGCTCGAGGCCATATTGTTTGCTGAATATCTGAAGTGTCCGCTGTCTCACCCCACATGCATACTTGTCCTCCAATGACCAACTTTTGCTCACTTGGATCTGTAATTCCCTCCACGGGGTCTGCAGTATAAACAGGTTGCCAAGGGACATCTAGATGGTCAAGATACCAAACACCCTGATCACTGTATATACACCTGTAACCTTTAGCCACAGCTTGAGGACAAATCCCAGAGCGCAGCCTATCACCAATTGTGTTCTCCATGATTATTTAATCATAATAGATAATCTCAATAAGGAAATGAAAAATTCAGATCCAAATGACAAATAGAGTCACCAGTTGTGCACAACTGTTCTTGGATTCAGTTTTGAGGGGAAATTGTAGAACGTTTCTTCCCTGAAATGAGAAAATTAACTGATCTCATCAGGTATACCCATCTCTGACAAAAGCAAAGATTTGCATATGAATGCCAATTCCTCTCATACGCAAGTAGGTCTAGATCAGTACATCTCAAGAAAATATGAGAATAAACTAGTACAGGGTTACAACAAACGAGAAGAATTCATAGCACTTCATACCCTATTGATGTGCTATTTTTCCCCCTAACATTCAGTAAAACTTGTTTTCATGCTATCCAGAAAAGGGTCTCCCAATTGCACATCAGAGAACCCGCCCAAGTGTGACTGGTTTCGATTTGGTCCCCCCGGGGGGTGGGGGTTTGCATTGATAGTTGAGGTAAAACAAATGATGCTACAAAGCACCACCTCTTGTTGCATAAATAGAGCCAAATCCCTACTTCAAAGAAGAGATCTCAGAAAATCAAAGACACGTACCAGTTGACAGGGATCCGATTGTTTGAAATTGCCACTTCCTGAGCTTTAAGTACGAAGTATTGGTAAGCATCTTTCGGAGTCATGTTATGATCCTTCAACCTGTGTTAAGAATCTGTCATCATATAGATATTGGGGCTTTAAGGATTAATAGTCCGATAAACTGGTATAAGAGTCACTTAAAAGAGGATTTTAAATAAAATGGGGATACAAAATAAAATAGGTGATTGTTTTCAAGGCTCGAGGGATGAACAGCACTTTCCTTAAAGGTTATTTGCCCAATCTCACTAAGATTGCTCATGGTAAAAGCAAACCTGCGCCCAATATACAAAAAGCCTCATTGTTGCATGAAGAGCTATTTCACTGCTCTAAGTACAGGTTTTGTGTTGAACCTTTTGAATCGATACTAGGACATTAAAGCCGGCTAGTAGTGTGATGCGGAGCAAGTTCCAGACTTAGGCCTACTCTCATTAGTAAGGGTCTTGAACCAAGTTGGTCCAATGTTGACCCTAGGTCAAGGACTAGGTCCCCTAAGTGGTTGGGCCCTTGAGAAGGTCCAAGTAGGATTAGAAGGTGGTTGGGCAATTAGTATCCCTAAATAAGGAGTTCACCACTTAATCCTCCCAAAACCACCTCATTAGCTCATTACCAGTTTTTGGACAGAATATTTTTCTTCATGTCTAGCTCAAATTTAGGCAAATGAGCTCTAATTTCTACAAATTATACATGTATGGAAAGCCCCATATGTCTATTTTCCAATGAGTCTTGAATCGCACTCAAACTCCAAGTATGGAGGACGTTATGGGCTAAATATCGAGCAAGGGTTGGTCGAGGACTGGAGAATACACGGTCCTAATTATGGGCATAATTGAGGAGTTTACAGCTGTAATTTTGGAGTTTGGAGGTTAATTAGCATGGGATGATTTTTCACACAGAAAAAAAGAATCGACAAGTGGTGGCACCTCCATTGATGAAGTAGAGCCTACTCAAGGCCCTCTAGAAGATGGAGGATAAATCCTGAAAAATACAGTTCATAGTGATTGTAATTATCTTAAGAATCTTGATTTATTTTTCTAGGATATTTTATAAGTCTCCTATTGGCCCACTTGCCCTCACTAATGTACAGCTGATCCCCCCTCTAATTGGGTATTTATAGACCCAATTACCATCATGAAAATTCATACTTGCTGAATGATATGAGAGCTTGATGCTTGGTGCTGTTTCTCAAAATCTCAAAATCTTTATCACTCTAAGGAGGGTAGTGATTTCAGTTCATCCCTTTAATCTAATCCTTGGTGCTAAAGCTTTAGAGGGTTAGAAGGTGGGTTGATTTAATCTAGGTGGTGATTTAACCTTTTTCCTAGATATATCCTCTTTGATTTATCTCTTAGTTTCCTATCTCAAGTATTGATCCAATTTTATTAGAAGAGTTCTTTTATTTTGGGATTCTTTCTCTCTCCCATGGTTCATTCTTGGAAAGATTAATCATCAACATCCTTTAGGCTCATCTTCATAGATTTCTCACCTTTATTTAGTCAAATGAAATTCACCATGCATCATAGTGTATAGGTCACACACATTCATGTGACATATATTCTACAAAGTAGAAAAGGCTCCTTTCTTCAAATGTAGAACAAGTATACTTCAGACTTTCTCCCACGCTAGAAAATACTACACCATAGAGTCGGCTTTTCCCAGAATTTATTCAACTTTTTAAGCATATTATGCAGAAACTTTAGTAACTAATTAGGTTTATCCATGGACGGTAAACAACTGGGATAAAACTAATTAGTTCCAACCTATCATTATTTTTAGTTCTTGCCACATTATCAAAAGTGGGCAGAGGCTCCTACCTAATCATATTTTCTTAATTTTTCTGTTCATCTCTGAATTCTTTTGACATCGCTCATTAAACAATTCAAAAGGTTTGTTGTATCCTGGAGTTGTACTTGCTGAATCAGAAAGAGCGACTTTCCCTGATTGGCAATAATATGTTGAAACAATGATCTTCATGCCTTAAATCCTTTTCTGATTCCCTTCCTATATTCTGCTTTCTGTCCATCCTCAACAGGGGTGAGGAAGAGCGGCATCTTCACTAGAACTAGAGCCATTCAAGTCTTAAGTGGAACAGGAACAAATTTGTCTAAAGTCTAAACTTGATAGGTCAGTGCCAAATGCCAAGTAACAACCGAGTACTGATCAAGATTCTTAAAGTTCCTCTAGTAGATACACCATGACTGTAGCATACATATCTCAAGTTTCAAATGCACTACTGACCTCAGATACACCACTTAAAAAACAATACGAAGAACACAAGAAGACAAAAAAGACAGAATTTTAATAAGGGGTGCATACCCAGATACTCATGAGGTAGCAAAAAACCAAAAAATGAAGTGGAGTTCCATCTAAGTTAATAACATAAAGAACAAAGCAAGCTAAACACATAGACAAAGATTGACCACAAAAGAGATCCTGCCTGAACACAAAGTTCCCAAGAATGGGAGTGTTGCACCAACTAGCACACGTATACTTATCACCAGATTTTCATATTTCGATTTCCTTAAACTCTGCAGATTCACAAAGTGAACCTAAGGTTCTTAGCAGAACTCCACGACCAGATAAATCTAACATCAGCAACACTTCAACAAGCCCGGAAAGGCATTACTCCACTGTTACAGGAAGCACATTTCACATGAGGTGAGAAACCATGTAATGATCATTATAAACATCAATGGATTTTGAATCAAACAGTATATTGCTCAAGGAAAAGAAGGAGAAATATAGCCTCTTGAACTCGTTCCAAAGGCATCATCATGGGTCCCCAACCTTGTATACTAGTTGTGAATTTGAAAAAAGGTTTACGCAGCAATGATAATGGATTTCCTGTTCACCTCAGAATAGTCGGGAAACCATATGCTTTCTCATAATGGCTGCATGCACTGACATCAGACCAAAACAGAACTTGCAAGACTATGTTCCCCCCGTTTCTCCTCCTCCCTTGGCCCTATCTTCTCCAGTGAGTCTTCCTTGGTTCAAGGGACATGGTGACCATCCAATTTCATCTTCTCTATTTTCTGTAGGAAGGTCTCTTCAATTGGGGGTAGGCTTGTATGGTAGTATTCCCTGCGATTTGCCTCAAGATGTGGTTAAGGGATGCACTTGCACCGAGTGTAGGATCCCGGAATTTTGCAGGCGTTTCTGAGGATAATGCCGCAGGGGGGGAAGGAGCCTCCTGTGCATAATTGGCCCTTGATCTCCGTTGGGCCCCTGTCAGGTTTGGAAGATTTGGTAGCCCCTCTTGCAGTTGATTTCTCGTCTTCAAAATTCCAATGAGTCTTTTCTGTTGAGGATGTGTGGAATGGTCAAAATGTGAATTCTAAGAAGGTCTCTAAATGGGTAGCCTCCAAACTCAAAGGCATTGCATCCTGTATTGGTGTGGCCGTTTCAGGGCATGAGACTGAGGTGATTCAGCTTCTGTCAAGAATTGAAAGAAATAATAGTTTGCCTAAACAAAATGTGGTCAGAACGCCTCCGGCAACTAGAAGCCAAAAGAGAATTGCGAAGACTTGAATTCGGAGTGAACTATGACAGAGCTAATACCTCTACAAGTGGGATGTTAGTGCCTTATGTTTAGATTGCTTTCTTGGAATGTGAGGGGTATTAATGATCGCGACAAAAAAGTTTTGCTTAAGAGTTTTTTGAGAGACTAGAAATGTGACCTTATGTGTCTTCAAGAGACAAAAATGAAGGTCGTTTCACCTTCCGATATTCGCTCTTTTTGGGGTTATCACTCTGTTGATTTTGCAGCCCTTAATGCAGTAGGCTTGTCAAGGGGTGTCCTTATAATGTGGGACAAGAGTATATACCGCTTGGTGTCTTCTTTGTGTGGTGACTTCTCGATCACTTGCATTCTTCAAACAGTCGAGAGTAGTTTCGCTTGGGCTTTCACAGGTGTGTATGACCCTCAATCTAGGACTGATAAATTTAGATTTTGGGAAGAGCTCCATCTTATTAAGGACAAGTGGTCTGGGCCTTGGTGTGTAGGAGAGGATTTCAATGAGATCTTATACCCTCACGAAATGAGCTCAGGTTTAAGCCCCTCTAATTCTATGGAGGAATTCCATAGCTTTATCAATAGTTGTGCTCTGGTTGATCTTCCTTTACAAGGGAGTTACTTGGTCTAGATGTGGCGAGGCTCTAGCTAGTTCAAGACTTGAGCGTTTTCTTATCTCCTTGGCTTGGGTGGAACATTTTATCGACGCAATTCAGAAGAGGTTGCCTAGACATCTTTCAGATCATTTCCCTATTTGTTTAGAAGATGGGTCGTTTTAGAGGGGGAGAACTCTTTTTAAATTTGAGAATATGTGGCTCGAAGATGAGGGTTTCCGTGATCTTATTAAAAGGTGGTGGGAAGAGGCCCGCGTTGAGGGATATGCCAGTTTCGTGGTGGCGAAAAAATTGAAGGTGATCAAAACGGAAATCAAGAAATGGAATAGAGAGGTCTTTGGGGATATCAAGATTCAGAAGTACAACCTCATGGATTCTATTAACCAACTTGACGTGAAGGAGAAAACTTTTGGTCTTTCTAATAAGGAATTGGAGCAAAGAAAAGCTGAGAGAGATGAGCTAGCGAAAGTCATCCTCATGCATGAGATATCCTGGAGGCAAAAGTCGAGGGCATTGTGGCTTAGAGTTGGTGATCGAAATACAAGATTTTTTCATAAAGTAGCTAATTTTCGTAGGAAATTCAACTCTATGTCGTTTGTGATTGTGGATGGAAACCGTTTTGAGAATTGGGACGAGATGAAGTCTTCCATCCATGGGTTCTACAAATCCCTCTTTACTGAGTCTTGAAGCTTGGAGACCAAAGGTTGACAACTTGATGCTGCCCTCCTTATCGGTCTCTGCTAGATAGGGGCTTCAGTTGGAGTTCTCAGATAAGGAAATTTTTTAAGCTCTTCATGATTGTTGTGGCAATAAATCTCCCGGCCCAAATGGTATGACTATGGCTTTCCTCCAGGCGAGATGGGACATTCTTAGGAGTGATGTTTTAAGGATGTTTTCAGAGTTTTACCACACTCGGAAATTTGTGGCAAGCCTCAATGCTACTTTTATTGGGTTGATTCCTAAGAAAGCCAATGCAGAGGATATTAGAGACTACTGACCGATCAGTTTAGTCGAATGCATTTACAAGCTTCTTTCCAAAGTTTTAGCCCAAATATTGAGAGGTGTTATAGGGTCTTTTATCTCTGAGAATCAGAATGCCTTTGCAGAGGGTCGTCAGATTCTGGATGTCATACTCATTGCAAATGAGCTTATTGACTCTAGAATCAAATTCGGGATTTCGGGAGTTGTCTGCAAGTTGGACATTGAAAAGACCTATAACCATGTCAATTGGGAGTTTTTGATTTATGTCTCGAGTAGAATGGGATTCGGGGAGAGGTGGATCACTTGGATTCAACAATGCGTCTCTTCGACTTCCTGTGCAATACTTGTCAATGGTTCTCCTACAGATTTTTTCTCGGCTTCTAGAAGCCTGCGCCAAGGGGATTCAATCGCTCCTCTTCTGTTTTTGTTGGCCATGGAGGTTTTCACCAGGATGTTGCTTGCAGCTACTTCAGCAGGTCTCCTATCTGGGTTTTCAGTGGGCCGAAGGAACTCAACTACCATTAATGTATCCCATCTTCTCTTTACTGATGATACAATCATTTTTTGTGACAATGATTGTGAACAGATGGTGAACCTGCGTTGTATTCTTATTTGGTTTGAGGCCATGTCTGGTCTACGAGTCAACTTAGCTAAAAGCTCTATTTTGCCCGTGGGCCAGGTGGATAATATCCAATTGCTAACGGGTGTGTTAGGATGCACCGTGGATTCTTTTCCTACCTACTATCTTGGTCTCCCTCTCGGAGCAAAATTCAAAGTTAAATCTATCTGGGAGCCAGTAGTGGAAAGATTTGAGGCAAAACTCTCTGGATGGAGAGCTAACTATCTTTCCAAGGGTGGTAGACTCACTCTCATCCGAAGCATTCTTTCTAGCATTCCCACTTATTTCCTATCTCTTTTTCCGATACCGGTCCATTCAAAGGAAATTCCTTTAGGACTCCTTCCGTGCTGATTTCAAGTATCATTTAGTGAGATGGGATATTGTTAAGCTTTCCATGTCATGAGGAGGGTTAGAAGTTAGAGACCTGAAGCTCTTTAATGAGGCTTTGCTTGGTAAGTGGCTATAGAGATTCATGAATGAGAAGACCAACCTTTGGAGGAGGGTGATGTGTACTAAGTATAGTGAAGAGGGGCTTGGGTGGTTTCCTTCTAGACCTAATGGTCCTTATGAAGTAAGCCTTTGGAGGTTTATTTGTAAAGGATGGGATAGATTTTTTTCTCATCTTTCTTTTGAGGTAGGCGCTAGCTCTACCATTTTGTTTTGGCATGATCGTTGGTGTAAAGGTGCTCTTTTGAGGGACCTTTTCCCTTCTCTTTATGCTCTTGAGGAGAATAAAGAAGCTACTGTGGCTGCATATTGTGACAATGTATTTGGGTCGTGCATTTGGTCACCTATTTTGATTCGTGATCCCTTAGTGGATGACGCCTCCTTTATAAGCTTGCTTATTAAGCTGAATGGGATTCTTATCGGGCAATCCTCTCTTGATTCAGTCAGATGGAATCTTAATCCTAAATGGAACTTCACGGTGAAGTCTTATTATATGAGGCTTGCCTCTGTGCCTTCTTCACCTTTGCATCGAATATGGGGAATGTGTTTTCCATGGAAGATCATTTGGAAATCTCAGGCTCCATTTAGAGTGTCTTCTTTTGTTTGGGAGGCTACCCATGACAGTATTTTGACTTACGATAATTTACAGAAGAGGGGTAAGATCTTGGTGAACTGGTGCCCGTTATGCTTGCAGCAGAATCGGTGAACCACTTATTACTTCATTGCCCTTTTGCAAGAGCGCTTTGGGATCTAGCCTTTAGTTGCTTGGGAGTTGCTTGGGTTATATCCAATTCTATTTCGGATCACCTCTATGCATGGGAGGGCTTTTTTGATAGGAAAGCGAAAAAGAAGAACGCCAGATTATTTCCTCATGCAATTTTTTGGAGCATTTGACATGAAAGAAATAGGAGAGTCTTTGAGGGTGTGGAGATGCCACTTCAATGTTTTAAAGATTATTTCATCAAGTCTCTCTATTTTTGGGACCAAGGGATCTTTTGTTACTCTTCCCTTGATCTCTTAGATTTTGTGGATACTGTGCATATGGAATGTGTATAGCCTTTTGTAGGATGCTAACTTTGCATCCAACCTTTTGTTAATGATATATATTTATTCTTTTCCTGATAAAAAAAAAAGACTGCTAATAAGACTAATCAGTGAAGGAGCTACTGAGGTCAATACAGCATAGTATAGCGAGAAAAATAAATTTGCTCTACTTGCCCAACCTCATGGCTCCATCTATCTACTGTAGAAGATTGAAAGCCAGCAGGGAAAAAAGAACTTGAACATTGGAAGACAAAAGATCAATGCCATATATTGATGACCACTTAAAACAAAGCATTGCAAAATATACCCTATATGGTAGGAAAACCTAATGATTGTGAAGATTAAATACAGTAAAAACATGATGAATGTACCATTGCTTTACATGTGGTGTAGATTGCCAACAACCTGTCAAAATATGCGAGCACACTAGTTAGATAATCGCCATCTATGATAGTCGTATAACAGTGACTTTCAAACAAAACCTGAACCAATCAATTGCTCTCTGGTGAAAGTATCAACTCATGCTGACATGTATTAGCCTGTAAACATCTTTCCGTTTAATTTCTTTATTGCTTAGGAATTCATCGTTTGTTTATGTTCGTCAAATAGAAGTTTTCCTAGTAAATCAACTTATCGGAGTGCATAAATGCACTGGCTACAATAGAGAGTAGCAATGCACTCAGTAACATAAAGTACTTTCCAATCTACAAGAGATTTGGTGAGGATGATGAACACAAAGGGTTGGGAAACAGAACATTCAGGATGGTTTATGAATGGGTCGAGTGGAATTTATTAGTATCCCATGCCACCCACATTGGCTTGTTCACTCATCTGTAATTTCTATGGCTATGCAAATCTTTGGACCAGACCATACTCAGTCTCCACAAGATTATTTCAGCTGTAATTCATCTAAATGGAACTTTATGCAAGTTACCTCCAGTCTCATGCGTGCATATTTTGACCAGCACAAGGTCGAAGAATATTGTCGATCAGGAAATGAAATAAAACAGAGTCTAAGTCATCCAATGTTCTAATTATGCTGAAGAAGAGACAGAAAACTTATAGTAGCACAAACCTAACCCACACAAATCAAGCAATTACCCTGAAGTCTCCCACTGAGTTCATGGATCATTTTGCCACTATATTTTCAATTTTTTTTCCCAATCTATCACTATGCTATTTAATCTTTCCTCCATGCCACTAAGTTCATTGTTTCGGGATAATAATGCCACTAGGTCACGTAATTTCTTTTTCCACTCTGCCACTGTGACCAAGTGGCATTATCATCCCAGAACAAATATAAAAGCAGTGAGGAAAAAGAAAAATAAAATAGTGGCAAATTGGACCAAAAATTGACAACATAATGGTAAAATTATCCATGAACTCATCTCGCACACACAGAGGGTATTATTTTTTTTGGTTGGGGGGGGGTGTTTGTACATGTAAGCAATCTTAGTCCAACAATAAACTCACAAACAGCCTGTTTCCAAAATGGAGAACCCCAGAATAACACATTTGTGGAAACCATAACATTACAACAACATCAAACAAGTGCCAAGTCTCCCCCTAAGGCTAAATATGGACAAGGTCAGGTGTAAGGAATGCATGCAAGTCTATCCCTTTCAAGCTGAAACCTCAGTTGTAAATTAGTTCCCTTGTTCAAATCAGCATTATAATACTTAGACTACTAGTCCACGACCAAAAAAAGATCCTTAGGTCAGTGAGGGACAGTTGCAAACTTTAATAACACTCCTGTTTGAATATAAGGTCAATAAGAACGAGTCAGAATTCCATTCTAACACATTGTACCAAAAAAATACAAAATAGATGGCAATAGCCAAAAATGTGCCTTCTTTCTCTGATAACCTATAAGCAGTGAGAGAAAAACACCTTCATTTAAGAGCACACTTAAAAAATCTTAAAGACTAAAAAGAGCAGGTAGGAAATACAATTGTAAAACATATTAGAACAAAAAGCAGTCCACAGGAAAGCCCTAAGCTTGTCAGCCCATTTGTCCGCACCAAGTTACAAAGAATGAAAACCTGCCAGAATTATCAACCATCAACATCTGCCCCAAATCATCTTTAGACATGGATCATGCAGGATAGAGTTCCAAAAAAGAAAGGGTCAATAAGGTACTCCTGGACAATCAAATTGCGCAGTTTTTAAATATTTCTTCTCCGTTGGCAAGTAGCACCGAATACCCTCCCCCCTCCACCCCAGAAAAAAGAAAACTTGTGAAATAGCAAGTCTCTGAATTTCTACATGACAATTTATTGGAAATGGCATTTGAAAATTGCTTCAGACTTCTTATTGCAATGCCCACAATACTCCACAAACATTGGTAGAAGCCCTGTGAGATGCACTGTGGCTAATCACATGGTAAAATATGGTACAATTTACAGGGACACCATTACAAAAATAGTTAGTCCCTATTGACTCTCTGCAATCAACTTGCATCATGAAAGAAAATTTAAGAGTCACTAGAACTATATTGTGAAAGAGTACGCATCTAAAGAGAACTCCATCTGCATTTCCCACCAACAATATATTTTGGAATGCCAAATTACCACAGCTGCCTACTGCCTTCTTTTAGCCTGCTAACTTCTCAGTATTTCAATGCCCAAAAAAGAGAGAGGCCTCAAACCACATGACTGAGTAAGAATAAGACAATTCCATAGAGAGAATCAAGCCCTCTTCAACCACTAAGCCTCTAAGAAATACTTTCTGTAACACAATCCCCAGAAACCAAAGATCTCAATTACATCCCAAAGGAAACTTCAATCTAGTAAAAGGGGCATCTAAGGAAGAATAATTACTAGAGATGCAATGGCTCCTAACATTCTTAGATTCAAGGTTGATCCCGTATCCAGCCATACCATCAATACTCATAGCTATATTCAATTGATGCTGAGACCACTTTTAAGGAACTTGGATGACAATGAGAGCATTAAAAAAATGACGGATGCTTAGTTTAAAAAAGCTCGCCTGAGGCATGCCTAGCCGCCTCATCGTGAGGCTACCAAGTCAACGCCTCGGAGGGGATGAGCCTCATGAATGCAAGGCTATATCTCCCCCCTTTTTCTTCTTTTTCTTAGCCTTGTCTTTACCTTTTTTTCTTCTTTTCTCTCCTTGGGAGCTAAAAGTGAGCTATGCTTGTAGTGTAAGTGTATGCAGTGGGGAACTATGATGAGAAGATAACATATCTCAAGGTTATTTGCAGCATTAGTAGTTATATTGACATCTAATCACTTTCTTAAAGCATTTATCTAACTCGTTTCTGCAAAATATGCTTTGTGAAATGTGAAAGACTTCCAAAATTTTTTGCATAAAAGGGCATCTTGCATCCATGATGCGTGTGCCTTCGCCTTGCGCTTTGGGACCTATTCACCTCAGTGTGCCTTGCGCCTTTTAAAACTAAGGATGGATGCCGTCAATATGAATGAGAGTCTGTTTGTCCCAAACCCCAAAAAAAAAAAGAGAGAGAGAGAGAGAGAGAGAGAGAGAGAGCGCTTGAGGAGCCACCACCGTTGTGCAGTAAGGTAACCCTACCAGATCCTTTAAAGGCTCCAAAAATGATCTAAGATTCTCAAGCGTGCCATTAACAAACTATGTCATAAGCCATCTTGAAATTCAATAAAAGGAAAATTCATAACTAAACCGAAACCAAACAACTTAGTGAACTAAAAATCTCCACCAAAAATAGGTTTCCTCCCTTATTCAGAAGATATTCCATTGTAGGGAGAAGCTGCAACAGATGGTTATCTGGCAACTGCATCAGACCTATAATATTAAGAAGATTCATTCTATGCTGTGCAGGGGTCGGAGATGGGAACAATCTGCTTTATTGTGGTCTTCTTGGGCTCTTCCCATGCACAATTTTAGCTTATGGTTAGCAAGCAATCAGAGATTCGCCTCAAGGAATAGACTTCAGAGATTTGGATTGGTGACAGTACTTGCCCCCTGTGTGACAGGGAGGATGAATCTCATGAACAATTGTTTTCTAAGTGTCCACCTTCGCGAGATATTTGGAGCTCTCTGGGCAGATGGGTAAATGCGCAGCTACCTATTGAGTAGGGCCAGATTTACCACTGGGTTGGTTTTACAAACATGTAGAGAAGCTTTTAGAAGTGTATTCCTAGCTGTGTCAGCAGCTGCAATCTACTGCATATGCCATGCTAGAAAAGAGAAAATTTTCAGGCAAGGCCAGGTCAAAGCTAGAACAATTATCGGAGGGATCATTCAGATTCCAGAGTGGGCACATCAGACTTACAGCAGCTAAGAAGTGCAGTGTCCAAAGCTATTGTCAGCAGCACCACAACTACTATGTTTAGCATAGCTGAGTTTATGTAAGTACAGGTTGTATCCTGTGTGATATCAGTGGGATGGCTGGTGTATCGTGCCTCGCACTAATTACCTATTTGAACAGTAATAAAACTTTTACTTTCCAATTTTGAAGAATATGCAATAGATGCTAGAAAAATACATCCAGCAAATATTGATTGCAACGAATTCAGAGGAAAATTTTCACTACATATGGGCCTTTGGCAAAGTCCTGTCACCATGCAGAGAAAGGCCTACTTGAATAATTGGCAATAGTTACATAAAATGAAAGAAATGAAAATGAACTAGTAAATGGAAAACCATCTTTTCTCCTGCTATAATTTTCTACAACTAATACAACATCAGTACTCTTCCATCCTCTAATTTGTTCCCATAGTCAATCAGGACCTGCCATTTATAAGACAATTGGCTACCAACATACAATGTTCAACTAACCTGTATTAACCTCGTCACCACCCAAGTGGAAGAGCTCAAATGGGAAGATTCTTTTGAGATCTGCAATGATTTGAGTATAAATCAATATCCAGAAAGTCAAAATAATAATAATGATGATGGTGGTGGAGGTGACAATGATGGTGATGCATAACAGGAGAAGAAGCTGCAACCATTAATGAATGCAAGGCACACAAATACGTTGTTTGCGATAGTGTTCGTAACGAATCCATTGTTCCAGGCTTCCAGCTGTAGAATCCGTTTGTAGTTTTACAGAATAGGTGATGGTGATGGTAGCAGTGGCGGTGGTGGCTATGCTATGTGGACTCGGGTAGGGGGTGTCAGACACAGGTACGTATACCTGGCAAATGGGTCATTTGGTTCCGGTATGGGTCGGGTTAACTTTGGATTGTGTCATATTCTGGGTCAAGCGACATTTCAGGTCGGTTCGGTTTGGGTCGGATCAACTTCGGTTCGGATAGACTTCGGGTCAATCGAATTTTGGTCCAATAAGCTTGCCATGCAAAAATAAGCAACATTATCGGAAATTTCAGGGCGCGTCTTAGATTAAAAAAGCCCGAGGTGCAAAAAAGCGCAAGGGGTCCTAGAGCCCGGGGCGCGGGCTTCAAGGCGAAGGCGCGGGCTTTTCAGACGCGAGGCGCACTTTGGCTATAAAATGCTCCAAAATCATTCCTAAACCATATTTCTTTGAAAATAAAGTGGATAATGACATTAAGTAGGGGATTAAACATGAAGATAACCACGAATAACATTGCAAATAGTCATAAAATACGAGAACATAACATTGTAGTGTCTCTAAGCGCACACCATGAGACAGTAGAAGTCTTAAAAGGCACCAACTAGCATAGCCATAGAAAGAAAGCATAAAACACATAGCACACAAAGCAAAATAACTCATAAAGGTGAACTAAGGATCCTCCTCATCATCATCTAACACACAATCAATTAGACAAGGAAATATATAATTAAAAATTTAAAACTGAGAATGTAAGATTCTCAAAAATACCATAGTAAATCAACAGAAGGTCCTTCAAAAATACTTACATCCAAAATAATAAATTAACTAAACTCAATATAAGATTAGGCCCACAGTGATTTTAATTTTTAAGCAAATGGAAGTGACTTACCCCAAAAAAAAAAAAATTAAGCAAATGGAAGTGCTCTGCCCCCTGCCCGTGGCCATTTTAATTAAAAGCAGGAAGTCTGGCTTTGGGGGGGTGTATTCGAGAATCCAATCAGGCAGAAGCGAAAAGAAGAGAAGGGCCTGGTACTGTAGCAGGGGCATTGTCTGCGACCAATTCATGCCCCAAAAAAAAAAGGAAAGAAAAGCTCGAAACCACTGCTATGGTGGTCAAGACACAGAGAAGAAGGAGGAGGAAGAGGGTGAAGATGAAAAATTGAAAGGAGAAAGGAGTAGAAGCACTTACATGGCCCGGTGGAGTCTAGGGTTTCGCTGAACAAACAGAGAGCAGAAGAAGACTTCAATATTCGCCAGCCCAGATGCACCAGAAAGCACGAAAGAGCAAGGTAAGTCGCAGTGGAGGGCCTCAATGATGTATATGTGGGTGGCAAGTGAACCAAATCAAACTCCAACTCAAATAAGCCAAATTGGAAAGAGAAATGAAAGATGGATGAGATGGATGAAGAACTTCACTACACAAGAAAAAGGGATAGAACAAGATCTTGTAATTGAGATAATCCTTCACGGAGCCACTCAATGACTTGATCTTGGGCTAATTCTCTTGTCTTAACCAAGGAATCACTCCAATTGGAAAAGAAGAGAACCTAGAACACCACTTGAATTAGCCAAATTCAAGATATAGAACTAGGAATTTTTGAGACACAAATGAGAATCACTCTCAAAGGTGCTTGTATTACTTTGGAAATCTCTTACAATGCTGAATGATTAGCTTCACATGCCCCTCCCCTTTTATAGACTCAGCAAAAGACAATCAAAAGACTCAAATAACTCCTAACAATTAAAACTAGCTAATGAAAAGTCTAAGAAAAATGAAAAGACACATCATAAAAGGGGGTGGGGGAGGTTACAAGGAATATTCTAGGATTTTTGCAGCTGATTACATCAATCTAGAAGCATCTAAAACGTGCACAATATCAGCCACACAAATATATGTAACCTAAGACTCTTCATATTCCCAGCATTAATCCTTGCAACTGCCTCAACTTCAACAGAGCATAACTTCCAGAATACTCGGCCAAATCACGCGTTCTTGGGCTTGTTAGAAAGCCCTGGAAGTCTATTTTCCAGAATGGGCTCATTTGCTCAATTTGGGATAAGCGGTTTGAAAGTTATGGCCCAAACAATGCACCTATCTCAGACTGGACTGGATCAGCACAACGTATCTTTGAGTGATATTTTGCCCAATCAAATGATGTCCAAATTAAATAAAATTGGGCTTATTTTAAAGCTGACATCTTAAGCTTCAAAAACACATGGGCCCTCAAGTTGTGGGTCCACTTGAGCTTGTCCAAAAGTGGTCACAAAAATCGGGTTCCGCAGGGATGAATTCGGCACCAAATTTCTAGCAAAGCTTAACCTCTTTTTGACATCTCCATAGTGTCGCGAGTCTTTGAACTCACTTAAGAAGACCAAATATGCACATTTCCATGCATGATCTTCTTTGACCCTTTTCTTCTTTGAAATTGGAGTTGAATAAAAATGATGCATATGAAAATATGCATCATACTCCCCGGGTTGTTTTGAGTTTGTCCTCAAACTCAAAGGGTTGGCAAGCCTCTCAAGAAAGGGGTCGCGCGTACAATATGGGAGCTTTTGGGGAAGGAGGTCACAGGGCATCACCTCTAGAGAGATATAGAAGAGGGGGAGGGGAGGATGATAAAACGGGTCATATCTGGTGAGGAGAAGAGGCGGAAGTGGGAAATCTTCTTTGGGGGCAAGGGTTTGGGAAGGATGAATGAGGGTTGAGGCTTGTCGGTCCTTTTGTGGTTTGAGGGGTTGGGAAGGTTGAATGGGGGTTAAGGTGAATTCTTCTTGGGTCAAGAGTTGCTCAACTTCTTCAATAACCCCACATGCCTCTAACTCGGGTGCTTGGAGTTCGGTAGGGCGTACTTCTTGAATCAAGAGGTGTTCAAACTCTTCAGCAACCATACAAGGCTTCATCACTTCAAGGTCTTTGACTACATGCTCTTCAATTCTTGGGGTTATGCTCAAATTCACCTCATTATCTTCTTGGCCCCCTTCTTCGGTGAAGGATTGCTCAATTTCTTGCACAATCTCTTCTTGCTTCAACTCGGATCTTTGGGTCTCAAGTTCAATGGTCTCTTCATCACCACAGTCACCAAAAACAAGAGGTAGGTCAACTAGGCTTGAAGCTTTTTCTCCAAGGATCTCTTCATCTTTATTTGGCTTTTGAGAAACCTTCTCTAAGGGAAGTATTTCTTCTTTTTCAACCTTGAGTTCAATTTCTTCTTCAAGGCTTTCCTCCTGATCGTTCTCTTCTTTCACGGCTTTCCTTTCTTCCAAGGTAATGACCTCGTTATTTGGGCAATCCGTGGATAAGTGTCCAAGCCCTTGGCACTTGAGACACCTCCTAGGTTGTGGGGGAAAGATCATTTGTGGGGTTGGTTCTTTTTGTGGGGTTGAAGGGAATGAACCCGTGAGCTTAACGGAGATACTTTCTTTCATGGGCATGTAAGTGGATGGGTAAAAGGAACTCTTCAACTTACTACTCAATTTCTTCCAAGTTCTCACCTTTTCTTTTCCTTTCTTTTTTCGCTCAAACTTGGATTTATTCCACCACTGAAGTGCACATCCTCTCAATCTTGAAATAACCACTTTGAACTTCTCTTGGTCATTAAGGATACAACAAGCAAAAACTCGTTCCACCTTAGATAACCAACCTGCGAACTCTTCCTTTTCGCCATGAAATTTTGGAATTGCAAAGCAAGCATATCCAATATCAATAAGAGCTAATTCTTTCTCCAAGTTCTTTGAAGACGGCATGAAGGATGAGGTCTAGGGTTCTTCGTGGATTGATTTGAAACGTAAGTTGGCTGTGGCAAAGGTGGCACGGTCGTGCAGGGGGGCACGGTCAGGCCGTGCTATGCTTCGGCTGAAGAAAATGCAGAAAGGTAGAGTGGCACGGTCGTGCTTGGCGGCACGGGGGCACCGTGCTCCGTCTCGACTTGAAGATTCCTGGAAAAATGATATGGCACGGTCGTGTATGGTGGCACGGGGGCACCGTGCTGCTTCTCTGGTCTTCAAGACTTCGGATTGCCGGTTTGTGCCTCTTTTTTTTTTTGTATTTTGGCTTTTTGGGATGTGTTTGGGTATGATGTGGGTCACTTAAAAGCCTTGGCTCTGATACCAATTGATGTATATGTGGGTGGCAAGTGAACCAAATCAAACTCCAACTCAAAAAAGCCAAATTGGGAAGAGAAATGAAAGATGGATGAGATGGATGAAGAATTTCACTACACAAGAAAAAGGGATAGAACAAGATCTTGTAATTGAGATAATCCTTCACGGAGCCACTCAATGACTTGATCTTGGGCTAATTCTCTTGTCTTACCAAGGAATCACTCCAATTGGAAAAGATAGAGAACCTAGAACACCACTTGAATTAGCCAAATTCAAGATATAGAACTAGGAATTTTTGAGACACAAATGAGAATCACTCTCAAAGGTGCTTGTATTACTTTGGAAATCTCTTACAATGCTGAATGATTAGCTTCACATGCCCCTCCCCTTTTATAGACTCAGCAAAAGACAATCAAAAGACTCAAATAACTCCTAACAATTAAAAACTAGCTAATGAAAAGTCTAAGAAAAATGAAAAGACACATCATAAAAGGGGGTGGGGGAGGTTACAAGGAATATTCTAGGATTTTTGCAGCTGATTACATCAATCTAGAAGCATCTAAAACGTGCACAATATCAGCCACACAAATATATGTAACCTAAGACTCTTCATATTCCCAGCATTAATCCTTGCAACTGCCTCAACTTCAACAGAGCATAACTTCCAGAATACTCGACCAAATCACGCGTTCTTGGGCTTGTTAGAAAGCCCTGGAAGTCTATTTTCCAGAATGGGCTCATTTGCTCAATTTGGATAAGCGGTTTGAAAGTTATGGCCCAAACAATGCACCTATCTCAGACTGGACTGGATCAGCATAACGTATCTTTGAGTGATATTTTGCCCAATCAAATGACGTCCAAATTAAACAAACTTGGGCTTATTTGAAAGCTGAAATCTTAAACTTCAAAAGCACATGGGCCCTCGAGTTGTGGGTCCACTTGAGCTTGTCCAAAAGTGGTCACAAAAATCGGGTTCCGCAAGGATGAATTCGGCACCAAATTTCTAGCAAACCTTAACCTCTTTTTGACCTCTCCATAGTGTCGTGAGTCTTTGAACTCACTTAATAAGACCAAATAGGCACATTTCCACGCATGATCTTCTTTGACCCTTTTCTTCTTTGAATTTGGACTTGAATAAAAATGATGCATATGGAAATATGCATCACTCAAGCCCTTGAAATTGGCCTTTGTATTTGTTTTTTCCTTTTTTTTCTCGAACAGCACAGTTAAGATCAATGAAGCCCAGCGTGCGCCTCACCCCGAAGCCCAGAAAAGCCTCAAAAAGCCCGCGCTTAAAGAATGGGCTGCGCCTGACCCCCTTCAAGGCGCAACAGTGTGCGCCTCGGGCTTCTGTGCGCCTAGGGCGCGCTTTTTTAAACACAGGCGCGTATGGTTCAGATCGGGTCAATTCAAGTTTCGGGTCCGCTCTTGGGTAAGCCTATTTCGGATATGGGTCCGGATCATTCGTTCGGGTTTCGGATCTTGGGTCAATTTTGCCAGGTCTACGGGTACGGATTCGAATGTCCGACTCGTCAAAACTCTAACTTTAAAACACGGGGATACCGTCCAAAACTTCGACACGGATATGTGAACTCATAATTTTACATATAGAAGTTGCAATTTCAAGTTAATCTTCCAAGAATATTTCATCAGTTACAAGATTGTCAACTTGTCAAATGGTTGAACGTCAAAGATCCATTAAAATAATAATGAACGAAGAAGGAAAAAGACCATATATTCCTAAATTTTTTCACCCCTACTACTTTAGATTTTGGATAAGGGTCCGACATGTATCTAATGTCCTATCCGTTGAGTGTCGTGTCCGGGTATCATAGGGCGGTGGTGATCATAACAACAATAACAAAAACAAAAAAAAACCAGTCAAAAGGCTCGCGTAAGAGAATCTAGAGGATCAATTGTTTTGGAGATCAGCTTAATAAACAAATTTAAATGTGCACGTCATGACCCAAACTAGTATATCCAGAAAGGAGGGTGGAACCACAATCTATGGTCCTAACAGGCAAATTACTCTATGGAGAACTCCAAAGTCCCACCACGTGAGAATTACTAATTCTAGAGTAAAACCGTCTCAAGTTCAAATTTTGTGTGACAGTTTACATGGCAACAGTTATGTTTTGTCAAACAATACGCACGTGTTACGGGGAAGAAGGGAGAGGGACAAAAATAGCAGCTGCTCATTTTTCATCCATCATAAATAGTAACACCTCTGTACTTAACACACGGTGTGTTATGCATTTATGCTTACACTTTTTAGCTACGCAATATTGTTGTGATAGTCATATATAATCGGACAGTAGTCACCGAATATATAATGTTTTGTCAATGGTGATGGTCATAGATTATCTTATAGAAGTCATAGATTTCCAGATTACTAGTTAACTTTAGTGGGTAGTAATAAACTAATAATCCCAAATTATTCAAATTACAGCCACTGTATTTTTCATTTATAATAACTTTATTTTGTTAAGAATACACTTCCTAATTTCTATTAATAGTGCTAATTATTAATAACCTATATCTTAACTATTGGTCAATGCTGTTTTTATTGATAGTCATCCCATTGTTATTAAAATAGTTACACCTTAAACTGTGGGGAAAAAAAATATGTAACCAATAGAGACCTATTATGCTTATAATAGTCATTCTTTTTTATGTAATAGAGATCTTTTGTTAGTTTAAAACTTCGAAACGAAATCATAATTTCCAACTACAATTCAAGATAACAATAATAGATTTTTTCCTATGGGTTAAGATGACTATTTAGTACAATAAGCATGATTAGTACTGACCTTCAGGTGACCGTTAATGATTCCAATTTTTTTTTTTGGGGGGGTAACTATAAGGAAGCCAAGTAATAAAAGCTTACGCCTATTTCATTTACTGTAGGATACCTATTAGCGTTAATAGGATTGACAATTAAAATCAAAAGAGAGTGACTATAATTAGTAACATATTCATCTTACATTAAAATAAAAAAGAGTGTACCGGTCAGCATATACACTAAATTGATAATTTACAGTGTCACTATCATATTAAAAACTAGTCATTGTACCTTGCTTCGCACGGTTAGTTGATATTGAACTCTCAACCTGTATTTATAGAGATATTCCTTCATGTATCTACCCATTGGATATTTATCCCCTTTTTTGCTTTTTTTTCCGCTTAATGTGTAAGAACTAGTCTGTATCTTTTATTGAACTCATCAACCTCTGGAATAGAAGGATTCATATAAAATCAAGTCGAAGTTGATGTGTTTAAGGGAATCTTATCTGAAATACTAGTGGAAATCTTTTTGAGTTATAATCAGGATATTGTATAAGACATCAAGCCTGTTCTCATAATATCCTATAATCGTATTGGTTATTTGCGCATAAATTCTTTAACAATCATTAATGTGAATACACATTTCTATAAATCATCTGCACATCTTTCGCAGTCCTACTAGTATTGTTCAACCATTTAACCTCATAAACCGATCCTTATCCTTTGTTGCCATATAACAATGTTGGGATACAGATCACATTATCACAAACGTGAAAATCGATATATATACATATTATGTTATAAGAAATATATCGTATCTCAAAGGGAAAAGGGCAGAGAAAAGAGAAACTATTCATAGTTATTTGATTAATAATAACTAGGTTCTTGCACATAAGCAACATCGCCACCTATGGACCAAATTCCATACGAAGATAACCCTACCATCGATGTATAACAATAATTGTAGTAATAACCACCAAGTAATCAATCTCTTACCACCCATTATAGCATGATTTTAAAGGGGTCAAAGTTCAAAACACAGCTGTAGAAATTAAGACGACAACTCAAGCTCGTTCCATGTTTGATTGCATGATCCAACAAGCATGAATTACCAAGTCAACCTACATACTAAAAACCCTCAAAATCTATAGAAAAAAATATTTTCAAAGATGCATGCATGTAAATTACGTGATGAGAATTTATTTTATCCTTTCTAAGAGTGTGCATTTAGAAAAAAATTGTTTAATATACTCAGTTACATGGCAATTTATTATATTATACGAAGTTATCTAGCCTATAGATGTATCTTGCCACATTAAAGATTATTACTTTGAAGTCTTCCCACTTTAAGAATTTGATTACTTATTTTAAAAATAGTAAAAAGAAAAACGAAGAGCCAATCATAATAGGACAAATGCTCCCAAAACAACTAATGTTTATTCACTTTTTACATATTATATATATTAGATAGATGGGGTGACTGTTAACAAAAGCAACATTGAGTAAGAACTAAATCATGGATGATCATAAATCAGAACAAGAGAGACAACAAAAAACAAGAAGGGAGACAATTAATAGAAGCATCTATGTCACTCACATTGCACTTGACTAATGATGGGTCGCGAATGATAAGAGTGGACATGCCATTCCATCACACAATAATTTTTGGTGAGAAGGTCTCACCCAAGAATTAATACATAAGAAAATACGACAGAAGGGGGTAATATCGGATTGTCTCATAGTTAGACTTGACAAACAGATCATTCGGTTCGGTTATGGGTCGGGTTAACTTAGGGTCATATCAGGTTCGAGTCAACTAGATTCGTTTAGGTTTCGATTGGGTCATTTTTGGTTTGGTTTTGACTTCAAGTCACTTGATTTTTTGGTCCAATCAATATAAGCTTGCTTTGCAAGGAAAAATAAGTTTGGAAAAAAATGTTCGGTCAGGTCGGACCATGTCAATTTTGGTCTCGTGTCAACTTCGGGTTACCTTTGTTGGGTATGGGTGGGAGTCCTTCAATTCGGGTTTGGGGTTTCAGGTCTATTTTTCTAGGTCTACTCATAGTATACAATTAACCATGTATTTGTATGGGCAATCACAAGAACATCTCCATTTCAAGGACGTCTTACCGAACAAAATACCAGAAATCACATCAAAAGTAAAATTTTTGGACACGTCAAGTGGCTCTTTACAAGAAGAAGATGGCCAAAGATCTGGATATCCAACACCCCTGCACAAAGAAAACATTTAAAAGGTGGAAATTGGATTTCAGCAGTCCATACCTCAAAAGAATGAGTCAGAAATTTTGCACATGAATACTCTTATATCCCAAAGGATATTAATACAAGCAGCATAATTTGAGCTAATCAATACTGAAACAAGGGAGAAGAACTTCCTCCTGTGGAGCAACATATATATAATAGGAGAAACTTTACTGATCCTTGCCCAACCCTTGCTGTAGCAAGATGACACTCGATGATCTCCCCCCCCCCCCGGTTCCTCTTCTTCTGAACAGCAAGATGAGTCCTTAAGACAACTATGTTAAACATATATTTTAAAAACAGATCCAAGGATCAAGAACCCGATCTCTCAAGTACCCAAGGCATGAAGCTCTCTAAAGACTAAGAAAGGGCTGCATCAACTATGAAAATACAGAATCAGTAGCTAAGACCACTGCAGAAGTACTTCTGATCTGCCTACCACAGCCCAGCCTTACGAAGTATTGATCTGATCCCAATCATGGGAATTAGCGAAGTATCATTTTCTTAAGTTAGATCCAATGAATCTCCCAAGGACTTTCAATTTTTGTTAAATAGATTCCCTCAGATGTTCAATAAAATCTCCTCAACCTCAGCGAGCGATGCTAGCTTTTAAAGAGAAAGAATCTACCTATAATACTCATTATGCAGGCATGAATGAAATACATCTCTTCTCTCTAAATCTCAAATGTTGTCTCTACTCTCATTTTTTACTGTTGAGTCTCTAAGCGAACCCAATTTATCTGAAGAAATCCTTTCGTTGTTCTGATTTTGTTGGTGTCCAACCTTCACTGGCTAATTACTTAGGTTAGAATTTGCTAGAGTTTTGCAACTTATAGGGAATTGCATCGATGGTACATGAGCCTATTTCTCAATACTAGAGCTACAATCGATTTAACGTTAGCAAGACCAAGTGCCAATTTATTCAATACCATAGCCCACTTAAAGGAACTCTACACAACTTGCCACAGTCACAGAATACATTCAAAATTACAGTGAGTTGCTTTGGTAGATCTTCCGTAAGCCTTAGCCATAAGTTGGTCTGTCAGGGGGTTGAAGGATGAAATCAGGAAGATAGTTTTTTTTTTTTTAATTAACTACGTAGATTCTCCGCAATGAACACAGGTTTATCTTCTCATCCTGATTGTACAATCAATAATCAAAGAGCCGAAGGGCCAACAATTCAAATGGTGGCAGAAAACATTGAAGAAAGGGCCTAGGGTCGGTGTTCACTGAAATGTCACGAAGAAAACTAGTTACATTGCTGAATACAGAGAACAAGCAAGCGTGTACTATCAAATCTGAAACCCCATCCCTAGAAAAAAGAGCGATTGCCTCACTGAAATTAAAAATATAGATGAAATGTTATCAAGGGCTAATGAAGGAAGTTCCCATAATAAAGGCGATTTATCAGCGAAGATGAGGTCGCTCAAGATTAGCACCCAATGTTTTCTTTGCAATGTACATCTTCCATATTACTATTCTGCGGCATATTATCTCTTCGTGACTTGTTACCCCTAAGAGATCTTGATCTACTGTCAATATCCTTTGATCCGCATTAAATGTAGTTACAGTAGCTCAAGCTAAAGATATGACTGGAAGAATGTTGATAGACAGATAGGCTATACTGAGACTTGAAAGCAGTTCAAATGGTATATTCGACTTATTTTGAGCAAATACACAACGCAATGGAGAGTGATTTCTATTTTTAGGCAACAAGGGCTGCTTCAGGCAGTGCCCTTACGTGTGGTAGGGATCATGGATTCAAAATGTCCATGACGAAACAGCCACATCGGAAAAGCTCTGCAGCTGAGCGAACCACATTTTCACCCTGCAACAACCGCAATATCCAAGAAGGGGAACCTTGGAGCAACGGTAAGGTTGTCTCCGTGTAATCAAAAGGTCACGGGTTTGAGCCTTAGAATCAGCCACTGATAAAGTCAGGATCATGGGGTGGGGCCCTTCCCCGGACCCTGCGTGAACGCAGGATGCTTGTGTACCAGGCTGCCCTTTTTTTTTTTAACCGCGATATCCAACACGATTGCCACAATAGAGCGATTTTGCAATGCCACGACCAAAATCCCATTTTGAATCCTTTAGTAGGGAAAACACTAACTATTCCCTTGCAGTTTCCCCATCGCTAAAACAAGTTTTGATTAGGCAACATTTCTACCTTTGGATTATAGTGGACAGAAACAAAATTTCTCATTAAACTGCCATCGACGTGCCTCTGTCATGGTGATGGAGCAAAAACTCAGTCAACACCTTTCAAACCCAGGCTCAATAGTAAAGCCTCTGTACAATTCAATCGCAAAGGGATAGCTGCATACATCTGTCCCACTTACAGCCCACCTTGGATGAGATTACTGTGTGACGATTGATTGGAGGAACAACATTCAGTTTTTATCGTGCCTTCAGCATGAGTATCAGAGAAGAAAGGTGACCCCAGCGGCTAATTTTTGCCAAAATGAGCACATCTTACAGAAAATATTTACAAGGCAATAATGATACCACATAATTTCAGCAGATAGTGCAATATTATAAACAAAAGATGAAGGTTGTATTATGTTACATACCATGATTCAGCATGACCAGGAACATCTATCTCTGGCATGACATGGATGCCTGCCACAAGAATACAATTAACTGAATCCAGACCACGAAAAGCAAGAACCATACAAACATTTCCAGAATGTGTGCTGGCAAAGAAGGTCATGGTCTGCTACAATTAGTCAATAGATTTTATGGCCTAACAATTAATGGTATAACATTTATGGAGTGGACAGGGAGAAAGAATGTAAGAACCAGGAAAATCACAGTTATTCACAAATTAAGAGCAAGCTCATAAGTCATACCTCTTTTCTTCGCAAAACTGCAGATGAGCCATCGAATACACATTGGGAGGAAAAAGGAAAAAGAAACAAAGAAAGAAAACAATAAGCCTAAGAATAAAAGAGAAACAGGAAACAAAAGCATCGGAGAAAATATGAAAATACATGAGGGACAATACTGAGACCATAATGTGGACAGCATTATGTACTCTAATATGTCTTTTTATTACTCACAAAAAAAAAAAAAAAAGTAGACAAGAAGAAATATGTAAAGAACCAAAATTGTACCAGTGATGAATACAGGCACTCAAGTATATCCTACACACTCTATCTCCTAAGCCCTAAAGCTAATAGGAGGAAATTAGTTAACTGATTGTTTGGTTTGTATTTCAAACCCAATCTTTAAAAACTTCATGGCAACTCCTAACTGAAGTTCCTTCATTATTTATAGTCTCATTTGGAAGATCCTTGTGCCTTTTCTTGGACTGGTGCCAGTAAAACTCACACCAAGAATCTGATTCAGAAAGGGAAACCTCACAAAGCTTAATTCCAAGTTGAACAGTCATGTCTCATACTTCATCAGTACAGAGATGAATGAGCCAGTATCCCCTCCATCCATAGATTTCAGGTCTCACTGTCTTAGTATCTTTAAGACCACAATGTTCCAGCCCAAGGGGGGAGGGCAGGGGGAAGACAGTGAAGATTGCCCTCAAAATCTGAGGGCCTTTCTCTTTCAGAGGTTTACCACTGGGTTCAAGATGAAAGTTCAGTTATTTGACAAGATTTGGCACTAGCATTATTTCATGTTATTGAAGCATAAGTACAGATATCTTTAGAATAAAATTACTGCCAGCTTGCTTGGAACTTAAAAGAAAAGTTACCCTTGTTATATAGGATCATCAATAAAACTGGGAGATATTGTTTTTTTTGATAAGGAAAAAGAGTAAAATATATTAAACAGTAAAATGTACAAAAGGATGGATGCAAACAGGCATCCTACAAAAGGATTATGTACACCTTAGATGGAACCTATCCACAAAATCAATTACATCAAAAGAAGAATCAGAAAAGTTCCCACTATCCCCGAAAAAAAGAGTCTTGATAAGAATATATTTAATTCGTTGAAGGGGCGTCTCCTCTCCTTCAAAGACTCTTTTGTTTCTCTCTCGCCAAATAGCCCAAAAAATCGCATGTGGGATCAATAAGACGCTTCTCTCTTTAACTTTTCTACCAAAGGCACCCTCCCAGGCCAAAAGATGATTCCTCACTGAATCCGAGACAACCCAGGAGACTCCCAAGCAAGCAAAGGATAACTCCCACAAAGCCCTTGCAAATTGACAATGTAGTAGTAGGTGATAAGGAGACTCCAAATCGTCTTTGCACATAGAACATTTGTTCACCAAAATGATTCCCTTCTTTTGTAAATTATCACATGTCAGAATACTCCCATACGAAGCCTCCCACACAAAGACTGACACCTTCAAGGGAGCCAAACTCTTCCAAATGATTTTCCAATGGAACCGCCCCAAAAATCTAGACTCCATAGCGAAGGTAGAATTAGAGAGGAGCTTTAGATAATAAGATTTACCAGTGAAAAAACCTCTATGGTTGAGATCCCAAGTAACCGCATCAGGTGAGTCATGAAGTGAAATCTCACTCAACTTACTGAGAAAGGTGGCAAGGATAGTGTCATCCACTAAAGCATCACAGACGAAAACAAGAGACCACACAAAAGTGCTAGGCCCACGTTGGCAAAAATCTGCTACAGTAGCATCTCTATTCACCGTAAGCACATAAAGAGAGGGGAAGCTATCTCACAGAGGGCCCTCTGTACACCAACGGTCGTGGCAAAACAAGATAGAAGAACCGACACCAGCCTTGAAGGAAAAATGATGAAAAAATCTTCCCCATCCTTTATGAATGAACCTCCATAAACTTTGCCCATAAGCACCACTTGGTTTGGATGGATACCATCCAAGACCATTATCCCTATATTTGCTCCTAATCACCCTTCTCCACATGCTATCCTTCTCATTCATGTATCTCCACAACCACTTGCCTAGCAATGCTTCATTGAAGAGTCTAAGATCTCTAACACCTAATCCCCCTTCCGGAATGGGATTCTTGATCATATTCCATCTAACAAGATGAAATTTAAAGTCACTACCAAAAGACCCCCAAAGGAATCTTCTCTGAATAGCTTCCAACTTATTAGCCACTGAAACTGGTAGAGGGAAGAGTGTAGAAAGTAAGCTGGAATGCTCGCCAAAACACTTTTAATAAATGTCAGTCTCCCCCCTTTAGAGAGATATTTTGATTTCCACCCAGATAGTCTTCTCTCAAAACGCTCGATCACAGGTGCCCAAATGGATTTATCCTTAAATTTTGCACCAAGAGGGAGACCAAGATAAGATGAAGGAAAAGAACCAATAGAGCATCCTAGAATCCCTGAAAGCAATTGAATATTGTCCACTTGCCCCACTAGTAATATAGAACTCTTTAACAGATTAACTCTTAGCCCAGACACCGCCTCAAACCATATAAGAATGCCACGCAAGTTCACTATTTGCTCGCAATCATTATCACAGAAGATAATCGTATCATCAGCAAAGAGAAGGTGGGAGACATCAGTGGCAGATTCATTCAACCGGCCTACAGAGAAACCAAAAATAAGCCCTACTGTAGCAGCCGAATTAACCATCCTTGTGAACACTTCCATCACCAACAGAAACAGAAGAGGGGAGATAGGGCCGCCCTGGTGCAACCCTCTGGAAGCAGAAAAGAAATGAGAAGGGGGGCCATTAACTAATACCGTAAAAGAAGCAGAAGAAATACAATGGCGAATCTAAGCAATCCATCTCTCCCCAAACCCCATTCTTATCATCACGTAAATAAGAAAATCCCAATTGACATGGTCATAAGCCTTCTCGACGTCAACCTTACAAATAACCCCCGGCTTACCTGACTTGGTCCTGGAGTCAATAAGCTCATTTGCAATGAGTACTGCATCCAAAATTTGTCTGCCCCCATCAAAAGCGTTCTGATTCTCAGAAATGAGGCCCCCAATTACACTTCTCAACCTACGAGCTGACGCCCTTGAGAGCAACTTATAAATACATCCAATCAAACTAATTGGGCGATAATCTTTGATATTTTGTGCATCAGCTCTCTTAGGAATAAGCCCTATGAAAGTAGCATTAAGGCTAACCACAAATTTTCCATTAATGTAAAACTCCGAGAACATAGACAACACATCCCCTCGCACCGAATCCCAATTTGCTTGAAGGAAAGCCATAGTCATTCCATCTGGGCCAGGCGCCTTATCCCCACAACAATCATGTAGAGCTCTAGTGACTTTTTCTTCATCAAATGACATCTCAAGAACATCCCTGGCAGAGGTAGATAAAGAGGGCAATGATAAGCCTTCCACTTTCGGCCGCCATGGTTCAGTTTCAGAGAATAGCATCTTGTAGAAGCCATGTATAGAGCTTTTCATACTATCAATTGTTTCATAACGATTCCCCTCAATCTCCACCCCTGACATGAAGTTGAACTTCCTACGCAGATTGGCCGTTCTATGGAAAAACTGTGTTGCAATCTCCCTCTCTAAGCCACAAAGTCCTTGACTTTTGCCTCCAAGAAACTTCTTCCATGTGCAATACCCTTGCCAACTCCTCTCTTGCCTCCCTCCTTTATTTAAATCGTTTTCTTTAGTGTCATATTATTGAGAGTATGCTTGTCATCTCCGTACATACTTCCATTCACATCAAAATCTATTCTTCTTCCACTCCCTTACTCCGTTCCCTCCCCCTCTCCCCTCTTTAGTATTTGAATTTGAAATCTCCATTCAAAAGACACTCTTGATTAATCATACTAAACACCATAACCGTGGAAAACCCTAATCAATCTATAGCCCCTCTCTCAATGTGTACAAAACCATCCTACCTATCATGCATTCAGCAAATGATCTTCCTTTATTCACTTAAAATCTTTTGGGAAGTTTCTTAAGAGCAAATAAAATTCTGGGCTCTCACAGTTTGGGTTCTAAGGTTGGCACTTGCCACATAAGCAAAATCACACTTACACAATTTATCATAAGACTTCTACAATGGAAGTGCCAAGCAAAGTGTTACACAAGTGTCATCACATTCCCACATGTAATTTTCACTTTAGTTATATATTCCCAAGGTATTTTCATACAATATTATTGGTGGCTGTTATTTTCAGAAAATATTTTCTTTTTTGTGTGGAAATGGTTTTCAATTTTTTGGGGAAAACTACTGTAGGATTTTTTTTCATAATTACTTAATTTTTCTCCTTTCGAGAAATTGTTTGCAAACCAGAGGAAAAAGCGTTTGATCACACTTCAAAATTATTTAGAAAGATTCTCAGCTTCAAAAATTTACTGTTGAGCATAAATATGATGAAGCAAATATTTGCAAATATGGGAACGCAAGCCAAGCCAAGCCAAGCAAAGCAAAGCAGATAAGGAAGCAAACTGGCAAGAAGAGAGAAATTGTGCCCTCACATTGCACACGCATCAGTGCCTGTCTTTTCACTTTTCCCTCTTTCACGGCAGCCCAAGCATAACACATCGTTCCTCCCTTCTTTGGCAGAGCTAAACAGCATGTTTTGGCCCATTTTTGCAGATAGACACCAACTCCATGGCTGTCTATTTTTAGGCACTCACATCCCTTTTCCATGACATTTTCGATGCTTTAGGCATTATTGGAGATTTTTTTTCCTTCATTGGGGGGGGGGGGGATGTCATTCTCGATAATTCTGATCCCCACCCGTAATTCCCTATCGAATTTGCATCTTAACTCGGTGGGTAATTTTATACCTTATAAGTCATACATACAACCTAGGGAAATGCACTACTGGGAGTTCCTTGAAGCACCAAAGCTATCAAGTTAGCAATTGCACCAATTCATGTTGACCTAACATAAATGGCAATAGAGGCACAGCAGTTGGAAAAACATCCAATAACACACGAATCACACTATAAGTCACATTCACGTGTACACCCTATAAATAGTTCAAAAGTACAGCGAGATAAGTAGTGAGACGTTTTTAAACCGGATAGATGATTGATAACTTGAGTAGGCTGGGGGAAGCGGCAAAGGGAGAGAGAAAGGGACTAACGAAGTCTTTGGTGAGTTGGTGGCGTCAAGGTTAAAAATATAAACTATTGGGCATTATTTCTTCCTTTGATTGCAAAGAGGAAATTTTTCGCTCTAACCTCAGACAAGGTTAATCAGAGAAAAGATGCAAACTCATTTAGCTAGGGTTATTTTGATGGAGGAGACTTCATGGAGACAAAAATCAAGAGCCTTATGGCTCAAGATAGGTTGCAGGAACACAAGTTTCTTCCATAAGTTGGCTAATTCTTATTGCAAGTTCAACTATATGTCTTCTATTATGGTGAAGGGTTCCTCATATAATTCTTTGGAAAATATAAAGCCTGCCATCCAAGGCTATTATTCTTCCCTTTTCGGTGAGATTGAGCCTTGGAGCCCAAAAGTCAATGGGTTGCCCCTACCTTCTATTACCGTCTTACAGAGGGTGGATATTGAGATGCATTTCTCTGAGTATGAAGTCTACAAATCTTTGCATCAATGTTGTGGTGACAAGGCTCCTGGACAGGACGGCATGACTATGGCTTTCATGGGGCAGAATTGGGACATTCTAAACACAGATATTGTGAGAATGTTTTCTGAATTTCATTCTACGGGAAAGTTCGTTAAGAATCTCAGTGCTACTTTTATCAACCTTATTCCTAAGAAATCGAATGCGGAGAACATTAGGGACTATCGGCCAATCAGCTTGGTTGGGTGTGTGTAGAAGATTTTATCGAAGGTTCTTACCATCCGATTGAGAGGGGTCATTAGCCATTTGATCTCAAATATTCAAAATGCTTTCCTAGGGGGCCGACGAATTCCAGATGCCGTAGTATTGCTAATGAGCTTGTGGATTCGAGGATAAAAGAAGGAAAGCAAGGAGTGATTTGCAAACTTGATATAGAGAAGGCCTATGATCATGTCAACTGGGAGTTCCTTATTTACATTTTGAGGACTATGAGCTTTGGGGACAAGTGGATAGGGTGGATGAATTGGTGGATCTCTAGTACTTCTTTTGGAATGCTTGTCAATGGTTCCCCTCTAAACTTCTTCCCTCCTTCCAGAGGACTTCGTCAAGGCAATCCTCACTGCTCCTTTTTGTCCTTGTTATGGAGGTTTTGACTAGGGTGTCGTCCACTGCTTCTCAAGCTGGTTTGATAGCAGGTTTTTTGACGGGACAATCAGATTTGTTGCGCTTAGATATTTCCCACCTTCATTTTGCCGATGATTAGATCATCTTTTGTGACAAGGAGTGTGAGCATATGATTCATCTTCGTTGCATTCTCATTTGGTTTGAAGCAGTATCTGGTATGAGGATCAACCTTTCTAAGTCTTCTATTTTACTAGTTGGGAAAGTGGACAATGCTCACTTACGCGGATTTAGGACTGTGGTTTAGATTCCCTTCCGTCATCATACCTTGGTCTTCCTCTAGGTGGGAAATTCAAATAGAAGTTCATTTGGGAACCAGTTGTTTAGAGATTTGAAAAGAGACTCTCTAGTTGAAAATCAAAGTATCTTACAAAAAGGGGGTAGACTGACTCTTATCAAAAGTGTCCTCGGTAGCATGCCAACTTAGTTTCTCTCACTTTTCCCTATCCCTTATTCGGTAGCTAGCAAGCTGGAAGCCATTCAGAGGAGATTGTTGTGGGGTTCTTTTGGTAATGCTTTCAAGTATCATTGGTGAAATGGAACATTGTTAAGCTACCTTTTCCTAAAGGTGGCTTAGGCATTAGAGACCTAATCATCTTCAATAAGGCTCTTCTGGGCAAATGGTTGTGGAGATTTATGAATAAGAAAGACAAACTTTGGAGGACTATAGTTAGGGCTAAATATGGGGCAGAGAGGTTGGATTGGATCCTAAGGAAGCATAATGGCACTAATAGGGTAGGTCTTTGGAAGTTTATTATTAAAGGTTGGGATCATCTCTTCTTTTATATGATTTTTGACATGGGTCATAGTTCCTCACTCTTTTTTTGGCATAATAAATGGTGTGATGGCATTCGTTTGAGGATCGCTTCACTTCTCATTTTGCTCTTACAAGACAATGACGCGTTTGTCTCTTGATTATTTGGAGCACAACTCTACCTCGGTTGTTTGGTCCCCCATCTTTGTTCGTAAACCCTTTCTAGATGATGATAGTGTGGGCCAGCTCCTCAGCATGCTTGATAGGGTTTCTACGAGGGACTCTTCCTCTGACATGATTAGATGGAATCTTACCACCACTAGAAAATTGACTGCCAAATCCTTTTTTCTTCACCTCCCTTTATCTCTTGGGAATTCGTCATCTTCACTCTTAGATGGTGTCCTTGGCGTATCATTTGGACATCCCCGACCCAACTTATAGTATCCTTTGTGTAGGACGCTTCTCATGGTAAGATTCTAACCTGTGATAACTTACAAAAGGGGGTAAAGCATTGGTCAATAGGTGTTTTATGTGTGGGGTTTTATGTGTAAAGACAATTTGGAATCAGTAGACTATTTATTCCTCCATTGTTGGTTAGCAAGAACCCTTTGGGAGTTAGCTTCGAGTTGTTTGGGTCTTCACTGGGTGATGCATATATCTGTGAGACATCAATTAGTTGCGTGTGAAGGTTTTTTTTTGGGGGGGGGGGAAGGAGGGTCAAGTCTAAAGTTTTTTCAAGCTATTCCCCATGTCATCGTTTGGTTGTTGTGGATGGAGAGCAATAGGAGAGTTTTTATGGATAGCCTTATTCATTTGGAAGGAGGAGGTTTTTTATTCTTCTTCGATTGATGCATTCGATTTTGTGGATAGCCATGCTTTGGGTTGTAATTAGCTTTTATGGGATGCTTTTTCATCATCCTTTCTTGTGTATGCTCCTTATCATTATCAATATAATACCTTTTCCTATCAAAATATAAATATATATATATATATATATATATATATATGGAAAGAAGGATTAAAGAAAATACTTCCTTTCTTTTTCCTCCGTCCTAATGTGCGGTCAACTATTGTTTCCTTCTTCTTTTCTTTTTTTCCTCTCCTTCCTAAAATGACATCAGAATTGATGAATCCAAGATAAGATAATAATGTGTGGTCTATTATGATTAGACCTGATCAACGGGCCGGGCAGGCCAAGATAAGATAATACAGTGTGGTCTATTATGATTAGACCTAATCAACGGGTCAGGGCCCAGTCCGACCAGCCCCACCCCGACCAGCCCCTAAAAATGAGGGTTAAGGTCATCTTTTTTTGTCTCCGACCCGCCCCGAACCTCAAATTGAGGGTACCCGATTACGATGAGGGTCGGGCTTTGGTAGAGGTTTTGACCCTCTGACTCGACCCGCTTACCCTCGCCTTTTAACAAAAATTAAAATTTAACGTCAAAATTTATAACCAAAACAAGATACTTTGAATTTCATTTGTTCAAAACATTTTTCGCTTTCTAGTTTCTTGTCTTCTCTCAGCCTCTTTCCGTTAAATCTCACTGACTTGTGACCTTCTGACACGCCCTCTCTGATGTTTGGAGTAGTTGTTTTAATGAACTAATCGTTTAATCACTAAATTACATATTAGAATATTTGTAATTGCGATACATTTCATTGAAATATTATATTATCATTTGACCTTTTGTTTTGCGGAATATTAATGTCCAACTTTATAATAAAAAGGAAACATAGTGAAAAATCTCATTTTCTGTATCGAGAATATTTGAGGGTCCGGTTTTATCCGATGATCCGAGAGTACCCACAGGGCCAGGGTCAGGGTCAGGGTCAGGGTCATTGCAACCCGCATGAGGGCCAGGTAGGATCAGGGTCGAAAAAATCATGTCTTCCGACCCTCATGACCCGACCCTCAACCCGACCCGACTCTTAATTTGATCAGGTCTAATTATGATCTAATCATTTGTTCAATGCTATCATTGAACTTATTTGTCAAAAATATGGTTTGGGAATGGTTTTCAAGCATTTCTGAATAAACGTGCACCTTATCTCCCAAAAGCCCACGGTTTTGCCTCGAAGCCCGGACCCCAGGCTCTATTGTCCTGGGACCCTTGTGCTTTTGTGTGCCTCAAGCTTTTTTAATATGTTTTCGCCCCTATGTATCATTGTGTCAATAGTTTAGAAGTGAATCGGCATTCAGCAATTTAGCAGTTATGAACCAAGTGACAACAATTAACCAATAATTTTTTACAATTTTTTTGGGGTGATGTCAAAATGGTAAGAAATACAAATGAAGTTAAAAAAAGGGAAAATAAGGAAAATAAGAAGAAAAAAAGGCCCCAACGTCCTTTGCCTTCCCTTTCCCTCCATTTGAACTGAGAAAAAGGAAAAGGAAACCCTCTGACGCAAGTAAAGCATAAAAAAAGAAAAATTTTCAATTTTGGTTTTTTTAATTATTTTGTATTTAACCTTATAGGATACTCTAGAGCAGAAAAACCTCGCTGATTTTCAAACCAAAGATCAAAACTTTGGCAGAGTTGTTAATAGGGTGAGGTAATTGCAAGGTAGGGAGGGCTCTCTCTTTGGGTACAGGTACTTGGGAAAGGGACGGTATAGGACGCTTGGCCTTTTTTCCCCCTTTTTCTTTACTTCATTTATATTTCTTAATGTTCCGATACCCCAAAAAAATGAAGTTTCGACACCCAAAAAAATTAAATTACTAATCTATTTCAACGAACCTGTTCACATGGTGCTATGACTCCTAGACTATTAACACAGTGACATGCGGTGAAGGGGAGTGAGACTTGGTGGCAACTTAGCGAAAAATTGAACAGAAACTTAGCAGATAGAATTAAGGAGAACACAATTACACAACACCATATGAAATGAGAAGTCCAACTAGTTAAATGTTAGTTCCATCCCATCGAGAGATATTCCACAAGCATGACTAAAATGGCCACTTATTAATGAATGAGCACCCAATTGTCTCAACAAATTACTTATATCTTGCAGCTAGTACTCTTCCCACCCAATCAAGGTTGGTTTATGCCATTACCCTCATGGCCCTATTGGACCAACTAATTTCATCATTATCAAGCAAGACTTCTATAATGAGACGACTAAAGGATCATAGAGATAAAGATGAAAGGAGTTCATTAACCATTCATATGTGATAAGTTACAATGAGATGGAAAATGATAGGAACTTACTTGACAATATCATAAGCATCCTCAACTGTGTAACGTTCCCATTTTGAAAATGCACCTTTCCACAAATATGGATATGTAGACGTTTCAAGAGGAAATGATTCCTCATCTACAATATGCCAATGGAGAACGTTCTACTGGATAAAAATTTTCAAATAGCACCAATTAAAAGAAGATCTTTTGAATGCAAGCTAAGATCTTCACTTGTATAAGACTCGAAACACAAGCGCTGAAGATTTATCAGAAGCTAACTCACAAGTTTAGCATATGACATGGAGTCAATAATTTGCTTAATGACATCTACAGGTAGATAATGCCGACCAGTATCTGAAAGAAAGCAACTTATGTCAGAGACAACATCATATACTGATTTTAAGTATACCAATATTTCTTCCCCTTTTCAGGTAACAGAAGACTCATATGCAATAATAAGCCTACAACGAAGTATATGCACTATGGCTGGGGACTTCAAACCTAATACTGATTGAGCCCAGGGCCCAGGCCACTGAAAAATCTTTTAAGAAATTCTTGCAAGATGGAAAGCCTTACCAATTAGAAGTCCGCGATAAGCAAACCTTGGTTCATCCTGGATATACCAAGGAGCCTCGTATATTTGCACAGTTTTCAATCCATAATCAAATGTGCACAGCTGGCTAAAGGTCTGCATAAGATTTGAAACATTTGGTTTAGGAAGGAACTAGAAAACGAAGGGGTTCAAAGAGATATATATAACTCAAATACAAAAACAAAAAGGAGAGAAAAGTAGCGGAATCATCGCAGAATGAACAAAAAATGGCTTAAAACTGGCTCATCCAAAGGTATCTTGACTAGTAGACCGCCAAATGCCAGACACTCAGAGTTCTGACAAGAACAGCCACCAAAGCAGAAAAAGGAGAGAGGATGACTAGTCCCAAGAAAAAGTCAACAGTCGTCTACCTAAATAAGTGGCACAGACCAACAACCTAACCAAACCACAGCAAACCAATGCCTCAAAATCCCCTTCCTGCAGCAGGCTCGTCAATACTTATCTAAGTAATTTTATCAAGTGCTACATTTTACATCTCGATTTGCTTCTTCAATTCCAAGGTTCATTCACTCCACAGATCTAAGAGGTTATGCTCATTTGTGACTAAACCTGGGAAAAAAGCAACATAGACATAGCAGAGAATCAAAAATCCTAAGGCTGCTTTCCAAGGAGAATTCAGCTTGACGATGCTTGCAAAATTACAACCTAAAAAGCATGGGGTTTATACGCATGAGCACAATCCTCGAGTTTAGCATGCTATCCAGCTCACATTTCTGCAAATGGTTAATGTCTGTATGCAGATTATAAAGTGAAGCTGAGATACCATTTGACCCAGTTTAGATCATATACAAATTGGAGCACAATGCCTTTACTTTCCATGCATGCTTAGTTGCTAACTGAAGTTTCAGCAAATGTTTAATATCCAGTACATATATATCACGAGGCAAGTTTATCCTCAGCAGTGGAAGCACTGGAGTAGGAGATGACATAAAGCTGATACATCCACTCTGAGTGATGGGTACATATTATTCAGATAGTATGTATCTATCTGAATAGCGAGTGAATCCAGATTCCACCACAATACAAAATTCTGTGTCATAAAGTCACCAAATCATACATCATAAGCACACCATCCTTAATTTACTTGCTCATACTTCATATCCAATGGCACTAAGTACTAGTTAACAGAACTTATTGGGTCCACAGTGCTCCGATAATTGTATTCCTAAGCACTGCTTCATGGGTCCAGCATTTGCAATCATTTGTTATAAACGAAGTTCCTGATGCGTCAATCTCCCTCTCGTGGAAATGTACCCAGATTTCCACCTTGAAAGCCTTTTCTCAAACTTCCAGACAATCAGTTCCCAAATGATTTTTTTCCTCAAATTAGAGAGACCAAGTTGGAAAAGAATCAACAGTGCAACCTAAAACAACTGCAAACAATTGGATATTACCCAACTGTCAAACAGGCAAGATATAGCTTTTTGCCAGGTTGAATGGCACCTGGTTTTTTTTTCCCCTCTTTTTTTTTGGGGGGGGGGGGGGTCACAGATATTATGTCCTTTTTTTCTTTTTATATTAAAGTTAAACATTGCCAATTTGGTGCTCCTTGATGTGAAATCCTGGCTTCATCCTTATTTGGATCATATCAAGGCATGCGGCAGAAAAAGATGCTTGTGTACATTCCTATTGTTAAACTAAAGCAAAGTTTTCAAGTTGAATGACGCTTTGTTCCCTTTTGTTTGTGTTTCTTTTCAAGGGGGAGGGCAGGAGCGGAACATTATGTTCTCCCCCCCCCCCCCCCCCCCCAAACAACATTATAAGTTAAATATTGAAAATCTGGTGCCACTCAATAGGGATTCTTAGCTTCACCGTTATTTGGATCATTCAAGACATGGCGCTGAAGAAGTTGCTCGTGAACATTTATTTATTTCATTTCCAATGTCTAAAATAGGAATTAACATCTTGTTGTGTACTCACAGGCATTACTAAATTACACAACTAACATTAGGATGCAATTTTGAGCATTCCGCATACTTTTTTTTTTTTTAATGGACAAAACCATATACCAATGCCCCAATCCCATTCTCATAAAAAGTGCCAGAAAACAAGGCAGAAACACAAGAAATTGTTAGTGAAAGAATTTGAACCCCAGACCATAAGAATAACCACAAGCAACTTTTGAGTGTCACTGGCCTTAGGAAGGGGATGTTCCCTATCATATACATGGGAGTCCCAGATAAACCTACCAAGCTAAAATGATTGCCAAGTCTGGATTGATATTCGATCAGAAGCTCGCTGGTTCGCAGGCTGTTATATGCAAAGAAAGTGGAGCTTATTAATGTTGTGTGTACAGTTACGTATGCAATCTCAAAGTGTCATTTAGCAAATCAATCAAATCAGCTGAAGATTTTATGGGGTTTCCATAGGAAAAACACACCAATGGCTTGAAGAATGCTATGTTTACCAAAAAATCAAGGTGGCATGGATTTTCAGATAGACTACTAAGTGGAATGTAGGAGCTATTTGCAAGAATGCTTGGTATGCTGCGAAGAAAGAAGATGCTTTATAGGTTAAATGGGTGCACAACTACTATTTAAAGAGACCTAGTATATGTGAATATAAGGCAAAGCCTCATGAGAGCATGTTACTGAACGAAATTATTGAAGAGCAAAGAGAAAGTAAAGCAGATTCAATGTGAGTGGCTGGATGGAAAAGCTGGCAAATACTCAATCTGATCTGAAAGGTGCCTTGGAGAGTTTGCGTGGAACAGGTTTAGAATCCCAATTAACTTTGAGGATTTTGTTAAGCTCATGACAAAAGATCAGGGCTGATACTGATCTCAAAAGTGAGTCCATGGCGAAAAAGATCACAAACATGCATTTCTTTTTGAAATGTAAGGGCACACAGAATATCTTGCAGCAATTTAATCAGGACCTGCATATGAAGCTGGTAGATTGGAGCAACTGGTCAAGACAGGACTGAGCTACAGAGACCCTACCGGAAGAAGTAAACATATATGCTACTGTCTTTGGTTGTAAAGCCCCAGAGAGAGAGAGAGAGAGAGAGACTTATATCAGCAAAAAACAAAACCAGTGCACGAACTTGTCCAGATTATTTTAACTTAGTAAATATGAGGTTGAAAAGAATACATATTTAAGGCTGACTTTGAAAGCTTGCTTTTGGGCAATTTTGAAATGTGAGGCGCTTCAGGAATGTGAGCCATACTATGCATAATGAGATTTCAGTAGTAAAGAACTGTTCTTAAAGTCACGTCAAAAATAAAATTAAAAAAAAAAATGATTATAGATAACATTTGTAAGCCAGAAAGGTTAACTGTTCTGTTATTTCAATCTAACATGAACTCCTACAATCCCAATGTCTGAGCATTCGCAGTTAATAGTATGATCAGAATTGAAAGCACATACTATAGTCAAAACTAGTGCCACCATTGTGCAGGTCTTGCTTCTTATATTGGATATTCCTATTCCCATTCCTCAAACTGGAACTTTCAGGTGACCTACCTAGCAATCCCAGACACACAAGTTCCTACTCACAAGGGCAATTGGACATTTGAGTAGAGAGGCTTGACCTCCATCACTTCCTGGTTTTTATCAAGAAAAAAACCACATAATTTATAACGTTAGAAAAGATCTTCCAATTGGTGTGGCCATTTACTCTTTTACCAAAAAAGCAAACAAAGCCCAAATAATTACCACTACAAACTCCAACCCGGATAAGGTAGTAGCGTCATAGACATCAATGTATCAATTGACTATTAAAGGTACATACCTCTAATGCTCGTAATGCGCCATATACAGTATTGGCCTGCAAAACGGCGAGGGGGGGAAAATCAGCAGACATCATTTTACCTTCTTGGATATCCAACATCTTCCAGCTATAAAAGTGAATCATCAATGCTTTCCCCACAACTCAGCAAGAAAGTATCACCTCTGAATAGCCAAAATGTATTTAACAATGAACCAGTGCTAATTACTAATTTAGATGATCCAGTATCACTCGGTCACACGAGTCGATCATCAAAGTTTTGGCCATATCTCAGAAGGAATAGGTAAGATCTGGAAGAGCAAAATGTGATATAGTGAGAACTTTCACTTGGACATAATCAATTCCATTTTCCACGATGTCACCATACTAGCCTCTCATTTCACTGCAAGTAGTCAAATTGACTATAAAATCCCAGTTATAGCATAATGTGCTAGTGTTTTTTCCCTGTATCATCCGTCATCCAACACATAAGGAAATATTGTTCTTGGAAAAATTCCCCATTAAAAGTTGGATGAGCTCAAGGACTTGAAGGGAGTGGGGATATTACTAGGAGCTAGCATATATTAACCCACAAAAATATTTATAGCCAAATATGGGAATATATCAAAATAAGCATTAAATGCAGTTTACATTGCAGAAATGGTTTTTTAGCTAATGAAAATACAGGTAGTCTTTTTAGAAGAGAGAACTTTGACAATTATGGGTCTACAAACATGGATGCTTTTGACAATAATATGAGGAGGGAGTATTACACTTCCATGTGTCATTAGCTTTGTTTAGTAATCGATTAGCTATTAGCTTATTGCATTTAGTTGCTTGAATGAGTTGTTAGCATGAAAATTGTTTGTAGAAAAGGTACTTGGAATTTCGTACAATTAGTTGTTTCCCAAAAATATTAAGACAAAAAGTTAATCACACAAGGCTACTCAAATTACCTTTTTGTAAATAATTTTTTGGAGGCAAAAAGCTATTACAAAAAGCTGACTAACCAAACAACCTAACGAGTTGTTTGAGCCCCCACCCCCAACCAAAACAAAATAGTTGCTTGAGACCCCACAAAAAACTATTTTCGGTGAAAAAGCTATTCAAAAAACTATTCGTCAAACATGGACATCGTCTTCCTTATCCTAAACTCCATTCTCTGCGGAAATCTAGACTTGAGGACCACCAGTATTTTTACATCTAAAAATAATAAATATAGGAGAACTAATGGTTAAAACTAGATAAAACAAGAATATAATTGTTTTTGAACTTCAACTATATTCCCTTCAGCTTCTATTAAGTTTGATTCAATTTTTATACTATAGCATCTTTCTGTGAAACTGATTTAACGGTTACTCTCAGAAATCTTTATAGACAACTTAATTTCGAAAATTCCAGGGGAACATCATAGACCTCTATAAAAATTTCAGAGCCATTTCCGAAATTTTCAAAGAGTCTCAGGAAAATCTGCTGAGAACTTGAGAATTCTTCTTCAAACGTGACTCCAAAAAGAGGAAAGCAAACGAGGGAATCTCCTCCTTTCTGAAACAAAACATACATTTTTAAGAAAACAATTTCCATGCAATTCAACTCCAACTGCACATAATTAGCAAAATTCCCAAATTTATTAAGCCGAATTGATCAATCTACCCACCAACCAAAAATTATACCTCAATTGTTGCAGCACCAACGATGGAGCCACCATCTCTGTTGGCAATCCTCAACGTATAACTCTCATCTACCCCAAATTGCAGCTGTTCTTACAACAAATTAAGTCAAAATTCACAAGCCAGCCAACACAACAAACCCTAAATCAAGCAAAATCAAAATCAGTGAAGACCTCTTCATTAGTAGAGTGAACAATGATCTGAAGGACGCTGACATCGAAAGGAGGTCCACGAAGGAGGCGGGAGGGACCGGGGACCCGAGTGGCGTGCTTGAAGATGAGGGATTTGTAGCGTTGGAACGCGTCGGAAATAATGGCAGAGTCACCGGGGTAGGAGAGAGAAAGATCGGGGTCGACGGAGAGAGTGGCGTTGCCGGAGGTGAAGGACGCCGGCAACGGCCAGATGTAGGTGACGGCGTCGGTGGAGGAGGGGGTAGAGAGAGAGAAGACGGTAGCGGTGCTGAGGAGGAGAAGGAGATGGACAGAGAATGCCGCCGCCGGCGGGGCAGCGGTTGCTGGCTGCATTTGATCAGTTGACCGTCGTTGTGTTTCGCGATGAGGAGAGTATGACTATTTTGGAGTGGGAGATGCGGAGAGAGCCACAGAATGGGTGAGCTGATAGCTCTGCTTAGAGCATTCTCAACGTGAGTTTTGAATTTTGGAACCCTGACTTGTGATATCAGTAAAAATTTCATAATTTTAAAATTTATATTTCATTACTTCTCCAACTTATAAAATTTAATTTTAATTATTTAATAAAAATATTTATTATGGACCCATCTTATAACACACCATCTATTTTTTAAATCATTTAAAAATTATATACTTACTTAAAAAAAAGCAAAAAAAAAATTTTAAAAGGCTAAACAGTGACACGCGGGGGAGCACGCGCGTTTCAAGGTGGCTGGGAGGCAAAATTGACACTCAGCAGACACGCGGGCCCCACCCTTTACCTCGTGTGTCTGCGGCTAATAGTACTCTTAGTGTTTTGAGCTCTCGATCTCATTTATATCATGTTCTTTTTATTGATAATTTATGATAAATTTCAATTTATTAATCTCAATCAATTTTAATCTACTTCAATTTTCTTCATCAAGTTCATTAAAAAATATTCACTTTAACCAACTTCAATCTATTTCAACTTGCTTCAATCAACTTCAGCTCACTTCCTATTATTTTAACCAATTTTTATCTATTGTATAAAAAAATTCAACCAACTTCAACCCACTTTAACTAATTTCAACTCACTTCAACCAATCTCAACCAATTTCACCTATTTACCAAACCATATTTTCCATTTAGGGCCTGTTCTTTTCGTTGATAAATCTAAATTTATCAACTTCGACCCACATCAATCCATTTCAACTCACTTCATAAACTTCAATAAAAAATATCAATTCCAACTCATTTCAATCAACTTCAATCAACTTCAACCCATTTTAACCAATTTCAACTCATTTTTCACTATTTTAACCAACTTTTATACATCATACAAAAAATCAACTCATTTGAACTAACTTCAGTTGGTTTCAGCTAATTTCAACGCACTTCAACAAAATAAATACTTACTTCAACATATTTCAATTCACTTCCATCAATCTCAACCAATTTCACCTATTTATCAACTAATATTTTCCAATGAAAATAAGAGATCCTTAATACAAGGAAAATTTGCTTTTTAGTGTTGCTTAAAATAATACTTTCACAGATTAGTTTTCTTTCTCAAAAGTGTTGTTGTGGTCTCTTACTATCCTACAGTATTCCTATGCGTTCACACTTGAAGGAAGAAGAAAATTGGGTTTCCATTGCTGCCCCTATTTAATTAGACGTGCATTTGGCCCCTCCTCTATCCGTCTCTCCTCCTCTGTCCGTCCTTCATCCCCTATTCATTATTCCTATTTTTTTTCTCAGCACCTCCTCTTGCTCTTCTAACCTCCTCAATCAACAACCCCTTCCCTCTCATTCCACAAATCAATTTCTAGATGTCTTTCTCTCTCCCCCTCTCCCCATTGGACCTATCTAAATTATTTGTTTTTTGAGAAGAGAACAGAACCCAACAAACCAAACAAAGGCAATCAAGACTCAATGGTGGGGATGGCGGCGGTTATCCTCAAATGTAAAGTCCTGGGTGCGTTTGTTGATGCCCGTTCATTTCCCGCAACGAGATCAATTGGCCCTCTCAAGTTTATCTCTCCTCCTCTCATCTCTCTCTTGTGGTTGTTCTTGCTGAATCTGATAATTTTATCGCTAATTTCGATTGAAATTTTTATTTTTGGATTAACCTTGCCGTAAAATGGATAACCGCAATGACAAATATTTCCAAGCACTTACCCTGCTTGTAAACTTGATCGTCATCTCGAGGTAGATAGTGGAATCATGCCCAGCTCGTCGGAGGTATCAATTAGGGGGATGATGGTCGGGTCATGGGTTTTGGGAAGGTGATGATGGTTTGTCAACTGATAGTTTTTGTATTTATTTCCACATTTTGAGATACCTATATATACATACACACATTCTCTAATAACCCTAATGCCACGAGCTATTATTGTTTGCTTTTTATATTTATGTTTTGTACAACTCCTATAATCATATACCAAAAAAAATCTACCTACTTTAACACACATAATTCTGTGTGGCCTTCTGAATATTGATGCTTTCTAATTACACTAAGAATGTTGTGTTATATTATTAATCGTTTTCAAATCATATATAGTGAGCACGATATTTTTGTACCACATACCTAAAAATATACCTTGATTAACCAAGTAGTTCTGCATATATTTTAACATGTATAAATTGTTATACGTGAAAGCCACACATCAAATGAATATATATACATATATATATATATATGTATATAAGCTACACATCAAATGAATATATATATATATATATATATATATATATAAAAGCCACACATCAAATGAATATATATATATATATGTGTATGTACATATACATACATATATATACATACATATACATACATACTATATATACATATATATCTATATATATATATATATATGTATGTATGTATGTATATGTATGTATGTACATACATATATATATATATATATATATATATATTTATATATATAGATATATATATATATA